>CM021709.1:5292052-5335954 GCA_011074415.1 Stictonetta naevosa
TTTCTTTTTCTTTCTTTCTTTCTTTCTTTCTTTCTTTCTTTCTTTCTTTCTTTCTTTCTTTCTTTCTTTCTATTTCTCTTCTATCTTCTTCTTGTTACATGCTTGTTTTTCAAAATTGAAAAAGCTTTTGTGACAAAGATGACCGAACAGTATAAAAAAGTGATTTTATTTTATCAAAGATTTTTTTTAATATATTTCAATTTATCCAATTATTCTAACAGCCAAATATATGATCATTGACTCAGCCCATTTGGTATTTATATAGGATAAACTATTGGCACCAATAGAGATTATCGGCTCCAGACACAAAGTTGTTTTCTTACCCTAAACAAACCTAACTTTACAGAACATGCAAAGTTTCCACTGTTTTCAGCTCAGCTCAGCTCAATTCAGTATAGAATTCCAGCCAATGTACCCATCACAAGAAAGGCTTGACAACCCAATTAAGAAGCAAAGAATTGCAGTTAAATTCAAAGTCAAAATCTGAAGTGAATGCTGCAATTGCAGAACATCCTGTCTATACACTGACTGAAAACTGGATTCCAATCCTGGAATACATAAAATCCTATAAATATTTAAGAAGCTCACTGAAGTAGTGATTTTGCAATGCTGAAAAAAAGAAAAAAGATTCATGTGCTGATATGCTGATAAGTATTTATTTCAGACTGTTACGGGAACATTTTTGTGAATCCTAAGATTTTCCTGAGAGTTGATTTCATACCAGGTAAGAAAATATTATACTTGTGAGACCATTTTGATGAAAATGATATTTCCGCTTCTTGGTTACATCTGCAATGCAATGGGGCTATTCAGACATTCCTTCACCCCTGCAGTGTCCCTAGCAAACAGAGCAATAAGCTGGGACTCACAAGAAATGCGCATCCTTCTGATCTTTGCTGCACACATTTTTTCCTTGCAAGGCTGAGAAGACACCATTCCATGGATGCCAGAACATTTCTTCCTCTACAGATTTCCTGAAGGCTTTTGAACCAGAAGTTTAGGTGCATCTAGACCAGCATGGTTTGGAGGCACAGATGCCTAGGAGAAACAAAGAGCTGCTGCTAACCAATATAGTCTTGTGTATAAATTTGGTTTTAGTGTTACTTCCATTTTCAGTATTTATATTTGTTTCTATGAGTGGCTCAGAGTTTCCAAACAGCTGAATTCTTGAACACCCCATGCTTTTCAGCTTTTGAGTGTCACCTTATATTCAAAATAAGGTATGTTCAAAATAAAAGATTTTTTTTTCTCTGATGAATCATTTTGCATGTATTCTAATCTGTACTCATGTATATGTTACTACAAATGGACTTAGAAGCTGTTCTTTTTAATCCTCTGGCTCATTATGAAGGAGAATCAGCACAGATGAAAAGTAATTATTTGGGGCAATCCTGATCAGTTAGGTCTTTCATCCCAGATACAGGATAAAGAAACAGCAATGTTTCTTTCGGATCTCACCTTGCTGCTTTTTGGTGCAAGGCAAATACATACTGTCACTGGGGTCAGGACTGTCCATTGCCCAGAGCAGCATAGGGATGGGATTTGGGTTTCCTTCACTGAAACTTTGGCTACATTGAAGTAAAGCTCTAAACCTCAGAAGGAAGACCCATGACTGCTGAACTTTCACACACACTTCAGGACAGCATTAGCTGGTGCTACAGCTGCAAGATATGGTCCAGTCCCAGGCCTCTGGGTTCCGTATTGTGCTGCTCCTGCTTTTGCTGGCATAAGCATTGTTGCGACCTCATGTGGAAGTAGGATCAAGGATTCGGTTGTGTCAGCTAATCTAGCAAAAATAGTCATTAAATGGTTAGTTTCAGACTGTAGCTCTTCCCTGATATGGCTTTTCTGTACAGCTATGCAACTCGTGCCTGCACAGAGTAGTTGGGGTAGCATAGCAGGAAAAATGTTTGGTGTGGGTCTTTGCGTTGTCCGGGCTGAAACTTCAGGCAGCAATGCCAGTTCAAACTGTACATTAAATTACAACTTAGGCAAAGCATATCATCCAGAAAAAAAATGAAAACGTCTTCATTTTAATTGTGTAGTTAATCTCATTTCACTATCTTTATCTGGCTGATGGGGCATGCTCTATTTCTTGTGCAGGGCTTAAAATTACAGAATTAAAATCCTATTTTCCGTAGAAAGTTGAGCACTTATTTAGGTGCTTTTTACTATTTCACTGTTAGCCTTTGTTTAACACTGTTAGTTTAACAGGATGCAGAATTTAGACTTTAGTTTCGGGTAGTTTTATCATAAATGACTTATAAATAATATGATCTGTGAAAGTGAAAGAGAGCTGAAGGCAGACACCAAAGAGTTTGAACTGTCTGCTACTTTAACAGTAAGTGCTGAAAGTTTCATACAACTGTCTACTTTTAACTATTCAACAAGCTCCTGTGTGTTTCTCATCCCATATCACTTTTACTCTTACGTTATTCAGGTTCAGTAGAGAATATTCCACTCAGTAGAGAATATTCTTCCTGACTGCTGGAACTGGCTCTATGATACTAAGCCTATGAAATATTAGAACTGCTCTTCACTATACATATATTTGTTATTATTATTGATGTTTGCTATAGAAAGGCAATTTGTCACTGATCTTAGATTATGTGAACAGATTTGCTTTCTTAGTGTCCATATTACCATCCTACTGGGTATTCTGCTCACCAAAATGGACCGTGATTAAGTTCTCGTGATTCTAAAAGCCTCATATTTATTTCTGGCCTACGTGCTCTTGGCTTGCAGGAGTTCAGACACAAAAAGCTTTTTTGCCTTCATTGGTAGCAGCTCTTCTTCCTAAGCCCTTCCTACTGGTTATATCATATAGGTTTGACTGTCTTCTGCTTTCTCTCCATGCTACTGTATTCAGACTGTCCACTAGCACAAAAGTTGAAGAGAAGACAAACAAGCCCCATGTGCTTGCAGTCTTCTGTACAGGGAGCTGCTGTTATGATGCAGTATACATGAGCACATAGATTTTCCAGACCATTATATCACTCACAAATTGACCTTGCTTGTGAGGTAGCGTGTCTGGATGAGGAAGTAGAGTATATCAGGAGACTGCAAGAACCTGCTCTGCTAGCAGAAATCTTTCTGGTATACTTTATACAAAAGGCTTAGCTCTACTTTTCAACTGATTCTCACTTAGAAAAGTTCTGTCCTGGTATCACTTAAAAATGTTTGTCTGCATCACACGTCCCTGTGTGTCAGAGCACTGAGGGCACTGACAGGCAGTAACAAGCACTAATGGCCCTGACCAGCTTCACCTGGGGCCTCCACTCATGCCCTGCCCATGGCTGGGGACTGTATTTAATTAAGCTCAGCTTGGGAGGCTTTTAAGCTATTTGTTACTGAAGCTTCTAAGGGGGTACAAAGAGGTCTTTTTATATAAGGCAGCTTTTGCTTTTTAGGAAAATTTTGTTTTTGAGATTCAATTTGTGCTTTCTGTTCTGTATTGCACCAAGTCAGAGGCTTAATACAGTGCTTAAGTGGGGTTGGTGAATGTGGGGATTGCTTTACTTATTTTCATTTAAAGACAAAGTGTTCTCTGTGCTTATTTAGGTCACCATTTTACTTTAGGATGGTCTTGAATAGTAATGACTCTTCCCAAAAATGGTGGCTTCTGGAGGATGAACTTGAGGGTAAGTTCCCTGATGCTGTTATTAACTGTATGTGGGACTACCAAGTACTTGTTCTTCCTCAGAATTTGCTCTGATTTCACAGAATCACAGAATTGTAGGGGTTGGAGGGGACCTTAAGAGATCGTTGGGTCCAACCACCCTGCCAAAGCAGGTTCCCTAGAGCAGGTTACTCAGGTAGGTGTCCAGATGGGCCTTTAATATCTCCAGAGAAGGAGACTCCACAACCTCCCTGGGCAGCCTGTTCCAGTGCTCCGTCACCCTCACCATGAAGAAGTTCTTACGCATGTCGGTGTAGAACTTCCTGTGCTCTTTTGCGGCCATTGCCCCTTGTCCTGTCCCCACAAACCACTGAAAAGAGGTTGGCCAAGTCCCTCTGTCTCCCACACTTAAGATATTTGTAAGCATTGATAAGATCCCCTCTCAGTTTTCTTTTCTCCAGGCTGAACAGACCCAGGTCTCTCAGCCCTTCCTCATGGTGGAGATGCTCCAGGCCCCGTATCATCTTTGTGGCTCTCTGCTGGACTCTTTCCAGAAGAAAATTTAATGGTATGGTGATGAATTCCTTTGGAGATAAGATAAGGGAAGAAGGTGGTGGGAAGATAGAGGGAAGATAGCTAAGAAGCTATATGTATTTGGTTCTTTGCAGTGCAAAATGCATAAAAACCATATGGGAGAGCAACAACAAAGCTGAACTGTGCGTCGTACATAGGTGTGTGCAGGTGCATGCTGGCAGCATGGGAATCCAAGGGTAAATCCAAAACCTTTCCTAAAACATAAGTAAAGCTTCTGAAGTGCAGATGTCCTGTTAAGTGTAACTTGGACCACCTCTGGGGCCCTCTCTGCCTTTCTATGTAGCTAATATGGAGATATTTTTTCCCATTGTTGTGTCTTCCACAGCACGCACCAGACTTGCTTTTGTGCTTTAATATATTCTGAGGTATGGGTGCAGCCCTCCCGAGGTTATCTGGTGAACTGTTCTTATCTTAACGCAACCAAGGTAAAACTGCTATTGATCTCCATCAAGTTCTTTAAGGACAGTAACATTGTGCTAAGCCTCCTGGAGGTGATCTGGATAGGAATCTTGAATTTACTTGGCTCAGATGTCATTTCTAAAATAAAATTGTTACTATTTATGTGGAGATATGTATCTATAAATAGGAGGAAAGAGGGGATAACTTCCCTGGCATGTATCCCATGTAAATAACTTGTTAGCCTATGTGACTGTACTGCTCAAATAAATAGCAGCCAGTTGCTGCCTGCTTTTGGATGATGTTGAGAATCTCATGGTAAGTGGAGCTCCTGAAAGAGCTTTGGCTGCCTGTGTTAGTGGCTGGATGGGTTAACCAGAACAGCAATTTGTACAAAGGGACCTTAGGTTCCTGTTGGGTGCTCAACACCAATTGGAGCTGTATCAGTACTACATCTGTTTTGATGAAGCTGCACATAAAATTGTATTTGATTTGGAGAAAAGTATGTGTTAATTATATATTAATAAAAATCAGTGCTCTCTTAAGCTTCAGGCTTAAGTAAAAATGGGGGCATGAAAGGCTCCTCTTGTCTGCCCCTAGGATCTACTGTGGGATGATATGGTCCAGCCTAAAGTCATGTGCAAAGCAGCAGGTTGGGTGAAATCCAGAAAAATGCAATTTGTTGGAGCCTTGATAACATTGGGAATACTGGATTTAGAAAACACTGTGAAACTTTACATGCAAGCTTCTTAAAGGTAGTATAAAAACATAAAAAATTCAAAAGTGTAGCCAGAGTCACAGGTTGCAAGGATAAGAAAATCAAAGCAATTCTGAGACTAATGTCTGCAGAATCATGAGCAGAAAGAAAAATGAGCATTAACTGTTTTCTCAGGTGGTGCGCGTCATTCCCAGGTGGGAATCTAGAAAGGGAAGGCTGGAGGGGAAGGGGAAAAAAGTTGATTATAGGCATTCATTTTACTGCAGTAGTTGTTGGATGAGATGCAAGGCAATTTTGTTATATTTCAAATGGGTTCAGGCTCTGGGAGAAGGTATTGCTTACAATGAGATGATACTTGTGATTTTTCCGGAAAGAAAGCCCAACTGGTAGCTGTTAATCCTGTAATTTCAGCTATGGGAGCAATTTTACCATGGTTACAATGTGTTTTAAGGTAAATATTTTTATTTATGAAAAAATAGTAGGCAAGCTAAAACCATGGGTAGGACTGGGAAAGAATTCAAATCATGCTTTAAGCACAGTGCTTTTTGAGGCAGAATTAGTTATATTCGTGTCATGAGCTGTGGTATTTCCAATTCCCAGTGTTTATTATAACAGAATTATTCATGAATTTAGATCAGGTCTGAACACAGACTTTTTTTTGACAGAATGGTTGTTTTCCCTTTCCTAACCAGGCATATCACCACTTTCCAAACTGAACCCTTGGAAATAAGGCATATGTAGTATAGCATTTCATAACTTAATTATTTCTAAATATTTTTTTTCTGAGAAGCAGTAAGTCATGTTCTCTGGTGTTTATAACAAAGAAAGCTAATTTACTGAATAAGCTACTGGTCAGAGATCAGGTGATGGGGAATCTTGCATGGGGAATGTAAATGTCATTCTAACTGATGTTCTTCATTATACTTTGCCCCTCCAAGCTTTGTGTGTGAGGAGGCCACATGTCTGAACTGCAGCAGCAAAGAAAATTGTGCCTATTTCCACCTAGACCACAATGACCATTTGATTCTTCCTTACAACTTTTGCTGACAGTGCTGTTTTGCTGCTACTGAGATACGGGCATTATTGTAGCAACTACTTCCTAAAGGTATGGTTCTTACCCCTGTGTAACTTGTGGAAAGATTGTTCAAGTGTAATAGCAATTTCTCAGGATCCAAAGATCTACAAAGGCCACTACCTAATAGTTAGGTGTTTCAGCCTGCTTAGCCATGTTTATATTTTTACTGAAGTACCTTGCATTCATATGAAGCACTGTTGTGCTTGGGCTGGCTGAGATGTCGTAAGTTTCAATTTCTCATAGAGCTGCCTAGTGCCAAGTGTTGTGACACTAAGCACATAACGCTAAATCCTTTTATACTCCTTGTAATAATTATGGGGAGGTAGGGTGAGAAGAGAAAGGAGGCTTTACACTTTACAAATGCGGGAACAAAACTTTACCAAAATTTAACTTTCAAGGAATGACTGGCTATCATCTGTATGAGGTGTACATGGCTAAGTTTTGGTAGTGGCTGCAGGGGGTGGCTTTTGTGAGACGAGTCCAGAAACTGCCCCATGGTAGAGAAGAGCCAGTTCCAGCTGACTCCAAAAGGGACCTGCCGCTGCCTGGAGCAGAGCCAGTGAGTGATGCTGGCTGTGTATCTGGGAGCATATTTAAGAGAGAACTGCTGTGCAACAGCAGCGGTGGGCCCGGCCGCCCCGCCCCGGTAGAAGGCAGGAAGGCAGGAGGTGCTCCAGGCACTGGAGCAGAAGTTCCCCTGCAGCCTATGGGATACCACAGAGGACCAGATCACCATGGTGCAGCCTGTGGAGGAGCCCCTGGTGGAGTAAGTGATCTGGTGGGAGCTGTCACCTGTGGGGAACCTGTGTACTCCTGAAGGATGGACCCATATGGGAGCAGTTCTTGAAGAGCTGCAGCCTGCAGGGAGCCCACATAGGATCAGCATGGGAGGGACCCCACGCTGAAGCAGGGGAAAGCAGTGACCGTGAAGGAGCAGCAGGGATGCAGTGTTATGGACTGACTGCAGCCTCCTCTCCCCTGTGCTGCTTGAGGGGAGGAGGTAGAAGAGAGTGAATGGGAGGAAGGTGTTTTTAGCTTCTGTTTAGTTTCTCACTGCTCTAGTCTGTTTGTAATGGGCAATAAATTATCTTAATCTCCCCATGTTGAGTCTGTTTTGCCCATGATGGTAATTAGTGAGGGATCTCCCTGTCCTTATCTCAGCCCTTGAGCCCTTTTCCATCATATTTTCTCCCCCTCTTCCTTTGAGTAGAAGGAGTGAGAGCGCAGTTGTGGTGGAGTTTAGCTGCCCAGCAGGGTTTAACCACATCATCCTACCTTTCTATACGAGTGCAAGATTTATTCCTTTGACCTTTCCACTTTGCTGATGGAAACGTGCAGGTGTGGATGAGCTAGAAGGTACTTAATGCTAGAGGGATGAGCATGGCATAAGAGCCTATATAGCACAGAGTAACACCAAGGTCACACAGTATATAGCAGGGCAGAACCTTTAATCCATGTAGTCTGAGTACCAGTCCTGTGCATTGACTGCAAAGCATTATTCCCTTAGGGAGCAAATAAGTACTGTAGTCAAATACATCCATGCAAGGCAGAAATAGATGCCTTATCATGGCTTTGTGCCCAAATTAATGTATGTTGCTCTACCACAGAGCTAAATAGCTTTAGTACAGCGTCACTACTTCTACTGTGCTGCAGTAATGCACAGCATAAACTGTTTTTACCTGCAACTAGCAAGAAATTTCATCTGGTAATGTTATTCCTTATGAGAATTTTAACTTTGTTTTGATTTTGTTTTGAAACTGTTATTCTCACATATGGTGAACTCTTCTGTGAGAGACTAGACACATCCCAGTGCTTGTGGAGTCAAAATTAAAAAAAAAAAAAAGGCACACCTGAAGATCATATGTATACAGGACTAAAGAAGGGATAAGAACATGGAACAGGGACATCTGATATTTGTTTGATTCTGGCATGTCATTCTGCACTTTTTCACAGCTTTCTGGGCCTTCCCTTATTCTCATTATTAAAATCAACTAATGTTATGTACAACAGTAAGAGAAGTAAGGTTACTTTCTCTGTTTTTGTTGAATGTCTTCCAAAATTAGTCATCCCTTGGCATAAATCTGAACAATCTTTTTATCTTTACATCAGCCCAGAAGTTGTTCTGCAATGCAGAGGTGTTACTTAGTTAAGCCTGTTATTTCCTGCACTGTGATATTGTCCAAAGCATATTAAGTCAGAAAGTCCTTTTGCTTATCCTTTAGTAGGAAGGATTCCTTGTATGGTTGCTGTGCATCCTTTTAGCCCCCTCTGGTGCCTGATTTACGAGGGCACAAGTAACAACAGTCTGGCTGTTTTGCTTTGTGTGAAGATACTAGTGTGCCCAGAGCAACTAGTAGAGTTGGAGAATATGAAAATGACTCAAAGCCAGCTTTGCATAGCCATGGTTTTCTTTTGCTTAAGAGAGAACCTTTCTCTTTAACTCCTATTCTTGTGTTTTACACTTTGCTAGGATCTACAAAGGAGAGCTTGCTTTGAGTGGATATGAATTCAGTGTCAACTTAGGTGGTTCTGAGCCAGTAGCCTTTGTTAGGCCAAATGCAGTAGGATAAGCCCTCTTCAGATGTATTTTGGACCTGTTTTATAGGTTCAAAATCTGATGAGCTGTGTCTAAAAAGAGCTCCAAATGACACATAGTTCATCTAAATTTAACTTCACCCCTCACAAAAGAACTATCCTGAAAAGATGGTAAGAAATTGAATTAGGTTTCCCACTGTTGAAAGCTTATGAACAGCAGCCTAATGCAGTAAGCCTGATAATGAGGATGGATTGTGGTGTTAGTGAGGCCTTGACATTAAAGGGGAAAAACAGATGATTTGGAGACAGCTCGTGTTGCAAACAAATGATCTGTATTCAAAAGAAGGCATAGAGCAAGCATTAAACTTTAATGGAATAATCTCAGGAGGGAGGTTATTTTCATGCTGCTGAACATTTTTCTTATTAGCATAACACATGGTCACTTTTGCAACAAGCATAATAATGCTGTTAATCATCCAGTTGTTCTGTGTAAAGGTTAAGTCTCCTTGGAAGTGTAGTCAAATAAGCTAGTTTACTTTCTATTTTGAAAAGCAGTTACGTTTGCAAAGAGGGCTTATTTGAGTTCTAGGCACTACTTTGTTGCTACTGGAACCTACGCTTTTAAAATATTCAGAAGAAAAAGATAATGCTAATGTTTTGTTTTCTCCATCTTTGGAGATCACATTTCTTTATGAATTACCTGTATTTACTCATCTTAATGTGTCCCTTGTGAGACAAGTGGCATTCTTGTTCTGCATGAAATGTGTAGAGGGATTTGGTCCTAAAATCTCAGTGAGGTGCCAGATGCCTTAGTTTCTAGGAATTCTTATGTTCTGGGGTGATCAGTGGTTGCAAGCATGGGATTCTTAAAGATGTCTACAAATTGGGACTTCTGAATGTTTTTGAGCCTCAGAGATTGCGGAGGTTGCATTGACTGGTTTTAACTTCACTAGTAGTGTTGAGGTGCATAGCTCTGGGAACAGGTCGTGGATTGTGCTGGAAGGTGAGCTAATGGGAGCATCAAGTAATGAGCAGAAAGGACAATCACCTTTGGGAGCCTTTTCCCTGTCTGTGCTGCTTCAGCTGTGCTGCCACACTCATTTTTGAGACAGGTTTGAAAGGCTTAGTATGGACTGCCATATGGATGGTTTGCATCACAGAACTGGAACACTGCTGTTACTAAGTTCTGTAAGGAACTGGTGAGCACTGAAGCTGTAATTACTGGAGGCTGAAAATTGCTGAAGATTTGTAATATGTGCTAGCTGTTATCTGTGCCCTAGATGAAACTAAGTTCATTATGTATTGCAGTGAAGAATAGTCTTTGCCCACTCTATGATCCTTCTCTATTTTCTTCAGGATTTTAGAAGAATTTGATATGACGGCTAGAGGCAGTGAGTTGCTGCAGTCTATCTATGCTTTGTACTTGGTCCAGCATTTGCTTTTTATCTATTCATATGCTTGCTGTTGCAAACCGCATGTTTGATTTCATACAGGACTTGTGCCTAGCTCTACTTTCCTCATTCCTGCACTAGTAAATACTTATAAATAACTATTAGAACTAGGTACAGTTCTACAAACATGGATGTATACACAATACAGACACAAACTGTATGCAATTATAAGCTTGATTTCCTGCTATTTTCTTAATGCAAGCATTGGGTTATTTTTAAAGAAACAAGTACTTTAATGGTGATCTCAGGTTTGCAGTGAGATCATTGTTTTCTCATAGTGTCTGTTGTTCAAGCCCGCCATAGCCTTATTCCAAAAAAGTGTGAAGACTTACTGCAGCAGGAAGCTGGGCACTCTAGTGTTAAGAACAGCAAATTAAACAGTTTCTAGGGGCTGTTGCAGATCTTGGATGAAATCAGACAGATGTGTTGAGCATCTGATCTGTGAAATAGTTTCTATGTCCTCATCATGGAAGGATGGAATTTCCAGGACTGATCCTGCCAGGTCGAGTTCCTCAGCTCCTGCTGAGTTTCTTCACTCTGAAACACTTGGTCAGTCAAGGAATCACAGAATCATCTAGGTTGGAAGAGACCTCCAAGATCACCTACTCCAACCTCTGACCTACCACTACCAAGTCCTCCACTAAACCATATCCCTAAGCTCTACATCTAAACGTCTTTTAAAGACCTCCAGGGATGGTGACTCAACCACTTCCCTGGGCAGCCTATTCCAGTGCCTAACAACTCTTTCAGTAAAGAAGTGCTTCCTAATATCCAACCTAAACCTCCCCTGGCTCAGCTTTAGCCCATTCCCCCTCGTCCTGTCACCAGGCACGTGGTAGAATAGACCAACCCCCACCTCGCTACAGCCTCCTTTAAGGTACCTGTAGAGTGCAATAAGGTCGCCCCTGAGCCTCCTCTTCTCCATGCTGAACAATCCCAGCTCCCTCAGCTGCTCCTTGTAAGACTTGTTCTCCAGACACCTGGAGGTTTCGTTGCCCTTCTCTAGACTTGCTCGAGCACCTCGATGTCCTTCTTGTAGTGAGGGGCCCCAAACTGAACACAGTACTTGAGGAAGAAGCCTAGGACCTCAGTGGTCAATAATCAGCAGGAAGCTGTGTACAGAACACACCATTCCCATTCAGTATTTTGCAAACATTAATGTACATGTGTTTGCTGCGAATGTAGGCCATGACTATATTTATGGATGAATTAATTTATGAATTCCCTGAAATATGGCTGGTTGTATTGTATTAGAAGTTCAGTTTTTGCATGTAGAAAAGAACCCGATGATTTCAAATATGCATCAGTAGAACCTATGCTCCTAACTTTGGAGTTTACATAAATTCTATTTAGGAAGTCTGTTTTCCATCCTACCCTCAACACTAAATCAGTGTTAAACTCTCAGTGTACAGGGTTGTATCCTGAAGTGGTAAAAACTGTATGGTCAAAATGTTGCAATTTTCTAATGAACCTTACTATGGTAAGTTTTATCCTTTAAAACTCTAGTATTTGGACTATTTGGAGTGTTTAAATTATTTATAAGAAATTAATTTCTACTCTTTGCAGTAGAGATGCAAGGTCTTGTATAACAGAACCTGAGTGTGCACTTGAAATGAGTTTTTACATTTATAAGTACATTTTTGTAGCTAACATTGTGATAGACTAAAATCTTGCCAGTAATGCAGAGTCACTTTGAGGATTTAGGACTTGAGGCCAAAAATCTGTCGTGGTATATATAATCCACATTGAGCATGCAAGTGCAGAGTGCTTAGCGTCTAGAACAGGAAAGTCTTTTGTTTCTGTGTAAAACCTCAGGCTTAAAATACTGAAAATGCTAAGTAATGTTGTTATTCAGTGTTTTCCTCAGTTATTATAGTATCTCTTTTATTGGTAGGTATGAACTGAAGCCGTTGAAAGCTACAGAACATTTTATAACAATCATTTCAATGGAGACATTCAGAACAGTGGAAGCAAATTATGAATAATAGCTAAAGGTTTCTGAAATATGAACCCTGCAGTTTGTCACTTGCAGAAGTTAAATTTATATTCACTCCATCCTTAGCTGCTTGAAAACAGATTGTGATGAGCTAAATATCTTCTTAGTTTGAGACCAAGCATCTCTAGTTGTAAAGATTAGATGTTTTGTACTGTTAACAGTTAAGCTCTTTCTAAGAAAGAGATGATTTCTAGACCTTGGTTCCTTGCTCAGTTTACTTCTGTTATTCCTGCTCAGGCTTTGAACAACTGTTGTTTATTGTGTCATTAAAGACTCAGTAAAATTGAACTGAGATAAAATTAAATCTCTATAGACTATAGGGAGATGACTAACAATGCTTAAGCTTTTGATTTTTAATTGGAGACAATGCCAAACATTACTTGCAGTGTGCAAAGTCTGTTTTGTTACAAATGCCAGCTAGCATAGAAAAAGAATTTAAAACATTTACCAGCAGTATCATCCAAAATCACCTACTCTATCAAGTATGTAGTCTAAAAAAGTGAATGTATGTCAGCCAATCTTGACTTAAATGGTTTGTATTTTTCTGCCTATCTTTAAATGGCTCTTCTGATGGAAACAGGTGAATCTTTGCAATTTCTTTCCAAATTAAGATAGGCAAAGCATTTATCCAGTCCTGTTTTGTTTGTGTTCTAGGATTCAGTGGAACTGCATGATTTTACAGGACTTTTTTTTTTAGTTTTTTGATTTATGTGCTGATCCTCCAGATCACTAATTTGTCTGATGTCAGTAGTGGTGGTAATTACCATGTGTGTTACCCGTGTAGCCTATGGGAAACATGCTGAGCAACTCACAGCTGACTTTCATTTATATGCATATTGACCTTTTTTGTAAGAAAGGAAATAACCTCACTAGGGTTGTATTATGTATTGTAGTGATATCAGCTCAAACAAAACCCAAAGGTTGCTGCCTGAGTACCTGTTCGATTACTGCAGCTACCAATCTATAAACATTAAAAAATGGATATGTGAAGGAGGTGTTTGAGATTGGTTTTCATGGTTCAAGATGTCAGATGTAAAAGAATTGGCCTTCCATACCGGCTTTGCACAGTACTACTCAAATATATACTTTAGCTCAATAGTATTTGTTACTATTGTAATATTTTTGTAGAGTAATTACAGGTAGCAAAACAAAAGTTACTATCTATCCAAGATTCAAGGCTTTTCATTATTGGAACAAGTTTCAGTGCATTTTCCTGGATTAGAATACTAAATCCCCTTGCAGGTAAACTCTGTATTACTATGCTATGTCACTTAGCTCTTTATCTTCCCACTAGATAACTTCTGGACATACCTTGTTGTTAACAGGTTCTGGAAGCTATAAACAGGGGATGATTTATCTTGTAATGAATCCAGTACAAGGGCTCTCAGTGTTTTGAATGGGGATTAGAACAATCATACCATGTTTGTTCTTTTGTTCGCCATTAGTCCACTAATTAGATAGTGAGTGTATCACAATTAATGTTAGTGAGATTCTGAATTTATATGTACCAGGTATTTTTTATCACTGTTCAATTCATTTTCAGCTATTTTGAAGCTGAAAATGCTGATTACAATATCTGTCATCTAGTGTATGTCTTTGATTAATGAACAATTCTACTTTGTCCTGGTTCTTACACGTCAGCAGAAAATGCTGAGAACCTTTAATTCAGAACTGGACTGAGCCTATATATTTTTCTTTAACAATACTTAATATTTATACTTCACTTAGATCATAAGGTAAAATTATATAAGCTTTTTATTCACTCAAATATTGCTAACAAAATTAAGTACATTTTGGCACTTGGAAATGGTAGGCAAGTTTGTCCAAATTGCACTTTTATTGGAATAAGTCATTACTTGTATTAAAAGTATGGCTGAAATATAACAGCTCTTTTTCCAGGAATTATCTAGCATTATCTAAATGTCTGTTATACAATATAATGTTTTCTATTTCATGAAATGATCCCAATTATCACAGGTGAATATTTTAATTGCTTCTAACTTAGAGGTATGGTTCAGTTTTCAAGTCAGCTGTAAAACTGCAATTAATTTCAGAGGGGTTCTGAAAAAAATAAGTCAGCCTATCTGGCTGACTTATGGCTGTCTCTGGCCAGTAATACCATAGTAAAAAAAGACAGCTATGTACCACTTAGAGCTAAGCTCATTTTCCCTTGACATTATGAATGCAAATGCATGACACGTTGGGGTGTGTAGTGACAATCTTTGCCTGTTTATTCTACAGCAACTGCTGAGTAAAGGAAACAGAAGAGGGAGTAGGCAAACATTTATTTTAGACCACAGTGCTGAACCCAGTTGTTTGTTAAGTAGTTGTTATTGTTATGACTAAGGAATAGAATCCTAAGATGGAGTGGAGAGAAATCAAGTGTTGTACTGTAAGGAAGGCACTAGTTCAAACAGCTAGGGATAAAAGTTACGAAAGAAGTAGAAAGGCCAAGGGAAGGACTTGCTAAGGCAAAAATTAATGAAAAGGTGATAAAGATCTTCGGAATAAATATTTCAAACTACAATCCCTATAGATTTTAGGGAGCCTGTGAGTTAAGGGACCATCGTACTTCACAGATGCACACACCCTGTTTAGGAAAGAAACGGGCCAAAAGCAATTGAAATGTACAACTCCCCCGTAGTTATATCTCTTACAATAAGACGTGTGAATGTATAACTTCTCAAGGGAGTTTGGGGGTAATATGTTCATCAGTAACTCTTTCTGACTAATGGATAAATCTAGAACTGGTTTTGTATTGTGAGGTGAGTCCCTGCACCCTATTTATAGTGCAAGTTGCCTAATTAGTAGTCAGGAAGAAAGAGTCCTGCCTGGTGCAAGGCAACAGTTCAGTTTTCCAGGTCTGGTGTGTAGGTAACTTGCGGGTGAAGAATGAGCACAGATGCTATTACACCACTGTATTGACAAGTTGCTTACTGTTTTCCCGACTTCCTACACTTCTTAGCTGTAGTCTAGGTCACCTTGATCTGAATTAATTGTGATAAAAAGTTATTCCAGAGCATGACTGGGTCAGCAAAGACAGTAGAGAAAGAGTTCAAGTCCATCTCTTGTATCCTTATTACTGCTGAAAAAGGGCTTTGTGTAGCTGTTAGTCATGGGATTCTTACAGTACAGTAGGATTGGCCCTGCAGTGATTGAAGAGGATTGTGCTGACGGAGACCATCCAAGACTTTGGCTAGAATTGTAATAGTTTCCTTCCATTCTCTTCAAGTATTCCCATATTTTCTGTTGTAATTTTCCTTACCAGACATGAAAGTTTAGGCAAGAGTCCTCTCAAGCTTAGTGTGTTCTGTAATTCCAAGCAAGCTGATACTCTCTGGCTCAGTTTATCTGGTAGTTAAAATGGATTTGTTAATGCCTACAAAACATTTGGTGATTATTAGGATGACTTACATGATTATTAGTCTTGCCTTTCTATCAGGTTAGGGAGTGAGCTTCCCTGAAGCTCCCAATTGCAATGCTGATTTTTTTGCTGATTGGCAAAAACTGTTCTACTTCAGAAGAGTTGGCTTTACAGCCAGTTCCCCAATGCAACCTTAATTATTTTTATGATGCACTTAATTCCTGGTACACTGCAGGACTCAGACAGCAGCAGATGATGTCCCTGTGCTCGTTCCCATACTCCCTCTGCAGTTGGCACTTTACTTTGAGATCCTCCCCTTTGTCTCTTCTAAGGATGAGTGATACCACGTGTAATACGTTATCTTCTTGAGGCTCTCTTGCAACTTCTGACAAGCTCCATTCAAACTTCTAAATACAACCAGCATCTTGTGTACCTTTTGCCTAAGGCAGGCATGCTTACCCATCTTTAGGTTTCCTTCTGCTGTTTCTGCTATGCCATTTTGTGGAGATGTATAATTCTTTCCTACAGGTAACAGCCAAAATATAAGACAATGTTTACGTTGCTACTTCTAACCACATTCCTTGTTTTTATTAATGCTACTTAGAGTTTTACAAATGAAATTGCATAAAGAATGTAAGCTACATCTCACTAGTCTCTTTTTTTATTAACATTATGAAATGTGCTGAGAACTCAGTTAAATTCTGGAGGAAAAGCAATGCCCTGCTTACTTGTCTGTCTAGCCTCAATTTTGTTAAAATGATGTGACTTTCAAGAATTGCAGGAAGAACCTGCACATAGGACTACTACATTTCACAGTGTAAAATAGTTTGGTCTCAGTTGTCCTGGCCGCTAATTCTATTGTCTCTGTACATACTACTGAAACCTTCAAAGGCGTTTAGTTTTTTGTTTACTATTTACTATTTTCATAAAAATTCTAACAATCATACATTTGATTCTTTTTGATTGATATTGCACTTAGTTCTGGAAAATTTCTTTCATGCAGTGATAGCTTTTTAACTGAATAAATAGAAAATCAGGTCATGTGAGCTGAATGTGGGATTGCCTGAATACTGGTGCCTATCATTGTTATGACTTGGGAATGTGCAGCAGAGTATGTAAAGACCAGCTGGTATCACAGCTGCTAGATTTTGTTTTATATTTATTCATGACTCCTACAAATCAAGGCGAGACACACAATGAAGTGACAATGTTCCAAAACTGTTTTTGTCTCTGAAGATCAATTCCTTCTAGACAACCCTCTGGGACTTATCATACCAGTACTTTAGCATTGCTTGAAAGCTTCTGACTATGATATCATAGTATTCCCAGAATATGCAGTGTATTCTTGAACATAAATACACTGTTCATCCTCAAACATCTTCCCCCTCAGATCTGACGTGATTGAGCTGTGTTGTCTAAGAGCCAAATGGGAGATGGAACAAAGAAAATAATTGTCTTTTTATAAATCTCTATAGAACTACTAAAAAGTCTTTTTGGCTTTTCTGTTACTCTGTGATCTTATGACATTTGGAAAACAATGATAGATTATAAATTCATACATAGGTTAAACAAAACTGGAAGTGTTTGGACAGTCTTGACAAATCCCTTCTATGCCTTCTGCATAAGCATATACAGCTGAAAACAAAATGAGAAAATCTTAAGTTTACAATGCTTGATATGGGTATGTTCATCTTCACATGGAAAATCACCTTATCTGTAGTGAATTGAAGTTGAATGTGCCCTAGTATCAAAACAAGGGGTTGCTTGGCACTGCTTCTTAAAAGGGCAGAAAGCTCTTCATTGAAACAGGAGACTGACAATTATTTCAAGGCAGTACTTATCTCCTTTCCTGCAACATCTGATAACACTACTAATATTTTCAGTGCTGTGGTTGAACTCAAAAGGCTTCTTCGTAAAATAGTCTTCCATTGGATGTCAGCAGGAAAGTATCAGAACCTTACCTACTAGAATTCTTAGATGCAATGTTTGCCTGATGTACATGAGCCCTTTGAAAAGAAATCACCTGGCAGCATTAAAAATGTTAAGTGTATCCACTTTTCTCTATTGCTCTAATGCATTTCCTTGCTGTAACAGAGTACTCATTGTAACATACACTAAGGAGGACACATTTTCTACATTGAGGGCAATAATTTACAGGGTCTGGCTGGCATGGAGTGAACTTTCCCTGCAGCAGTCCATACAGTGCTGTGCTCTGCACTTTCAGGTAGAACAGCTGTGGTTCTACCAAGCCCCCTCCAATCCTCTCCAGAGCCAGCAGGTTGGGGGTGGACAAGAGGTGGGGAGGGAACATCATCAGGGCACTTGACCTAAATCAACCAAAGGGATATCCCATGTGATGTGGTGTCACCCTCAGCAATAAAAGGTGTAGGGGGAAGGGGAATCTTTTTATGAAGAATCTGTCCTCCTGAACTGCTATGCATATTGAGGCCCTGCTTCCTATGATGTGGCTGAACATCGCTTGTTGAGGGGAAGTAGAGATTTTTTTTTTTTTTCTGTGCTTCTGCATGGCCTTTGCTTGCTTTTTCTCCCTCTTCCTTTTCCCCTTCAATTAAATTATCCTTATCTCAACCTGTGAGCCTTTATTCTTTCCAGAATACTCTTTTCTTCCCCTCTTTGATGGAGGAGGGGGAGCGAGAGAGTGGTTGTAGTGTTTAGTGGCCCAGCAAGGTAAAACCACCACAAAGAGGAAGGATCGCATTCAACATAAGTGAATTGCCTGCATGACTTCTAATAAAGACATCGGTATTAGGGTTCTGCTCTAGGTTCTTACAGGATTGTCACAGGATTATCTGCAAACACCAGTTGTGTTTAGATGCATATAAACACAGACTAAACACAGGTTATTCTAAACCACAGCTCAGAAGGGAACTGCTGATTTGGGTTGAAAATCTGAATTCATTTGCAGATTGTCACTTCTGTGCTTACTTCAGCCTAAAGCATGTTTAGAGCTGAGTCTTTCCTTTGAAGTGCTGACAATAAAAATCAAATGTAGAAACTGCAATATATGATGATGAGAGACAGCTCTGATAACATAGTCTGAGAGCTATCACGGTAGAAGTGGTGATCCATTTTAATTAAAGGTTTCAGTTTATAGAATAACAACCAAGAACAGCTCTTCTCTTAACTAAAGTTCAAAATACAGCATTAGCTAGGGTGATGTACTCAAATGCTGCAGCTCCTATTTATTTAAATATATAGGATTAGGGTGATAATTTATATATGTCTGCTGTATTGATAGGCCTTTACAGGTAATGCTTAATGTGTCATGTCTGAACTTGTGAAATCTGCCTGCTAGGGTAGGTGCTAAGAACTGCAAAATCTGGTTATGAGTGTTTGAAAAACACTGCAAGGTTTTAAAATTTAAACTAAATGTTTAGAGAGCCTGGTCTAAAGGTGGCTTACTGTTAATTGGAACTACATCTTAATGCCTTGAGTGAAAAAAACAATCAGGTTCAATGGGTAAAGCAAGAGGTTTAAAGCAGATTTACCAGAAGCCTTATGTGGAACTTGATGTCAGTAAGTCTAAGCAAACATTCATTTCTGAGGGTATGGAAGCACGTAACGGGTAAAAGTCACCTCATGTTTTTCATTTGTTTCTAAATACTTCATATTCTCTAGAAGGGCAGCCTTTCAGTTTCCTCTGAAATTGAGACTATGTTGTCTGATTTCTAATATAAACAAGAGTTACTCCTGGATTTAAAGCTTCTAGTCTGTATTAACAGAAGAGATAACTGAAGAAATGTGTATTTTTTAAAGACAGGAAATTGAGGCTGCTTTTTGTACAATTTTATCTTATCCTATTGCAGCCTTGCCTATTTAGATTCCTTGCTCCTTGTGGCAGGGACAGTTTTGTGTTGTTCACAGACCCCCATGCACAGTTGAGTCCCATACTGGAAAGATGCAAGCAAGGCTGAGAAGCACAGATTTACTGACTACTGCTCTAATGACTCAGTCACGAGGACAAGAATTCTTGCATAACATCCCAATGTGATAGTGTGCTTTGCAAGCACTATTTTCTAGTGATCTTTTGAAATTAGAAAGAATGATGTGGTAGACTCTCAGGAAGCTTCCAATTATGGAGCTGTACTCTAAGAATGAACACATGAATCAGACCAACATATCTGACAATTCTTGCACTTCTATAAAGGACCCAAGACCTGGAATGGTGACCAAAATATAATTCTGTAGTCCCAAAGCTGGGAAACTGTGTGCTTATTGGTGTGGTGCACTGGGCACGAACCTACGGACAAGTTCTCTAACACTTTCATTGCAGTTTTGTTTGGCAATGACTCCGTGAGAGGGTCCTCTTACAGAAAACTGCCTGGTGCCACAGGTGGGGAGCCTAGCAATAACAGAAGCTTCTAAAACTCAATTCTGATAAGATCACTTGCAGGAAAACATACTTTTCTTGGCTTCAGTGTAAGATTCATGTTAGAACCTTGTAATCTGAAGTTTAGAAATCAATATCAATAGGTATTTTGGAAGAAGTAATACAGCCTTTCTTAGAGACAACTGTATCTATATATTGGTGTTGACACTCCTACTATTTAGTGCCTAAACCAGAATGCTACAATGTTTTCTACTATACTCTAAGGAGACTTACACTGTGTCTACTGTATTTATAATTCTTTTGTTCTGGACTGTACTTCTAAACTTTTGTTCTAGATTAGCTGGTTCCTACAGCCTCAATATTGTGTGTTGTCAGTTGGCAATGAGATGCATTTCCTGGACAGTAGCAGTTTTAGCTGATAAGTAATACAGGTTGTATTTGCAAGATGTCCTAAACCACTACTGTCCAAACAACATACCCACATCAAAATCTTTATTTTAGACTGTTTAGTTAGTTGCAAACTGTAATACACTAAGTTTATGACATTACTTTCTTAGGTCCTTGTGCTAGTGCTTGCTCTTCAGTACGGGGTTTCAGTGATGCAGGTCTGTAAACACATCACTGTTTCATTGGGACTGAGTACTCGTGAGGTGTCCTACAAAAAATGTTCAGCTACAGATGCACTGAAATCTAAGGCTGTAGTTAACAGTGTACTGCATGTTCAGCCTTGGAGGCCACTCATTCCCTGCAATTTTCAGCTAGGAAAAAACAAAGTATTTCAAAGCATGTCCAATGCAATCTAATGCATAATATCGATCCAAGAGGACTGCAGAGGACTTCACAAGCTGATGTACTTACTATACAGAAGATAGTATATCAAAATAGTAACTCTTTAAGTAGAAATGAAAATGTCCTACACAATTAGCACATGGAGAAGATATCTTTTCTTCTGAAGATATCTGAAGCAGGATAAAAAGTATAGGATTTTCACAACTACAGCCAATTTAATTTGTAGTGACATTCATATTTAACAAATGATGATAGTTGGAATAATTTGATAGATTTGCATTGGTATGAATAATTCCTGTACTTGGAAAGTTTTCTTGGGATACAGTGCTTTCGCTTAAGCACACTCAGCCACTGTAATTGTGTTGTAATAATTGAAGTAGCAAAACTGAAGTTAAGTACTTGAGCATTGCAAGCTAATTGGAAATTTCCTTTTGTTTCTATTGGAAACAATTTTACTTTTTTAATCATTTGACCTGAATTTTCCAATTGGAAGTCCTGGCAGCTGCAGTTACTTGCAGCCCTTGAGTTGATACACATTGAGAGGCTCACACAGACTTCAGAGGCAGAAATTGGTAAAAATTGCTGGGTTTTGACTTGCATTGGTACAGAGAAGTGGATGGTATTTCTGGGTGTTATTGGTGTACAAATAATAATACATTCTGAAATTAAATGACTGACTTGTAGAGCTCTTAACACCAGATTTTGTGCAAAAGGTATACTTACTGATGGAAAAATAAATGTTGGAGTGACTTTACAGGGGGAGGTTCTTTTTGAAGTTGGTTGGCTTAAAAAAAATTAAAAAAAATAAAAGGCAAAGATAGCCATTGGCAAAGGAAAAAAAAAAAAACAGCTGGTATGTTTTACTGAGCACAAGCAAGTATGTAAAGAAGTTTGAAAACTACAGTCTTGGTTTAAACAGCTCTCATGGAGAGAACATAGGATGGGGAAAATGAAGCAATTAGCTGCTGAAACTACAGGCTTAAAGAGGGTAGGCACACAGACTGAAGGTCTCATCTACTCCCTGAATGTACAGGAGGGTGTGTTCAGGAATACTTCAAAAGCTGTTCCAGAGCATAGTTGATTCATAATCCTTACAAGTATTTGTACCATATCCTGTATCAGGCTTGTTAAGAATCATTCATTTCTGGGACAGAAGTTTGTCCTGTATCAGAATAAAATGGCATATTTTGGCTAGCTTCCTTTTTTCAAAATATATCAGGATCACAAAAGAGCAGGAGTTCCTCTGTTTATACTCACTGATTCCTCCATCTTGCCCTTGCAGAGTGGTATATTTATGGCTTGATTTCTACCAAAAATGCTCTTCAAATGTACAGCCATCTGTTTTTCTGCTCAATAGCCAACTGGTTTGCTAGACCTAACAATCACTAGGCTTCCCCACACCAGTCTCACTTTCTCTGCCTTGGTAAACTTGTAATCTTGCATGGAAATTCAGTCAGAAATTCATCCGACCCGAAAGCTTTGTTATTGAATTAAGATGACCACAAATGCAAATGTCTGTAGATCCGAACTAATTTGGTTTTGTAGCGAAATATTGACATCTTAATGTATTTTCCATACCTTTTAGTGAAAGGATACAGACATCTGTCTGACTCAACAGAGATCAGAGTCAGGTTGCTGTATAATTTATAGTAAACATATACATTGTTCAGGTACACTCCTGACAGTATGATGCCTCAGGCTCAGTATAGATACTATAAGTCATTAATACTAAGGCAAATCCTTTGATTTGTCATTGCACAGTCACCTGTATAAATAATACAATGGGATTTTTGACTAGCTAGTGAGAAAGACCAAAGCAACTCTTTGAGTGGTGAGATTTTTTATGGTTTCTTTTTGCTTTGGATTTTGAAAGTCACCCAGTGATTCATGAGCTTCACTCAATGCTGAATTTTGAAAAGCACTATTACTTTTTTTGCATGTAATGGTTCCATGAACCATCAACCTTTCCTTAATCCTGTTAGGTGTAAGAGCAAGGAGTGATCTGTTTTATACTTGCATGCAATGTTATATATTATATAGAAAACTGTGCTGTAGTTACTTCGACTGGTCTTGTCTGGGAATGCATCTGTGCTATTCTGTAGCAGTGACAATACTGAAACAAATAGGGCCTAAGGGCCTGCTGCATGCACAGTCTCAGAGGACGTAAGAAGGTAGAAGATGCTCTTTATTGACACTAATAGAATGCCAGACTGGGAAAACAGATGCCTTTGTGAAGCAGCTGTCTGACCAGCTCCAGGATTTAAATGCAGACTCAGAAAGTATGCAAAGGCATGAAAGGGGATTTGTAAAGGATACAGAAAATCAAATGAGAATGATTAAAATAATAATAATAATACACACAACATAAGATAATACTACAGATGACTGATGATACTAAAATAAGTGGGCCTGCAGAGGCTTGTTCACACACTTTAGAACCAAAAAAAAGAAATCCTTCTCCTTCCTGTTTCCAACCTGTCCTTTTCATCAGTGTCTAAGGCTTTCTGAGCTCTTTTCATATTGCATGAGAGAAGTTCTGCCGAGCAGTTCTGTTCTCTGGCAGTTCTTTTAGCCTACGTTGAGGCTGATTGCACAGCTGTAATAGCAGTAGGTTTTCTATCAGTCTTCTCCTGCTGCTAGAGAGCATGTCATTTTATTGCCTCTTTGATGAATCTCAACAGCTTTAATTGATTTTTAAAAATAGAAGTGACAAAAATAGGATAAAAACAAACATATTCCCCATGACTGTTCCTGTATAGCATATCATAATTGACTTTCAGAGCAGCCAGCACTGATGATGATAGCAGTTCCAACATCACATTGTGTTGGAGCCCACTTTTGCAGCATGAGCAGTTTACTAAGGGCTGATATGCTCTTTGTTACTCAGCCACAAAGAGTTTGACCTGGCGAGGGAACCAGGTTTGCAGTTGGTAAATTCTGGAAGATCGGTTTTCATTTTGTCTTTTAACTGCTGAAACTACTGCAGTCCTTACAAATCAGAGTATGTTTTAGTCTGAGGGGGCTGTGGGTGGACTTTAAATTTGAGTGTCCTAGCCAAAAGTGATGTAGAATCATGGTTGAGGGTTAAGACTGGTTAGCCTTTTTGCTATCAGCACAAGAAATGGCTGATAAATGGCTTTCTCGCCTTTCTCTAGCATGGGTCACTTGGATAGTACATGCATCGTGAGAAGTGGTACTGCAGGACACTGGATTTGAGGACTTGAGACAGAATGGGAGCAGCACATAATACCTATAAACAAATCTGAAAGACTGAGTTTGTCTTAATGGGAGAAGGCCAAAGAAAAACATTGGTCATGTCACTTTTAATTGTCTAGGTAAGTTGCTGTGCTTATCAATAAAACACTTAGGCACAGGAGGATGTGTTTTATTGCTCCGGTAATTGCTGCTTTGGGTGTGTTGAGGAATAACCTTGGACCAACACTTTCTCTTAGGTGATGATTAACTAGGAGAATCAGTAGAGCTTACATTAAATTTACCAGCCTCAGTAAGCCTTGCAAATAATCAATGTGGGGTTGGAAAAGACACAAGTACTCATGAGATGAGGTGGCCTTCTGCAGAGGATGCTGGACTGGGAGGTAAGAGACCCAACTGTTAAAGCAGCTTCAGGTACAAATTTCTGGTTTTGCTGGTACGCCACTTTTAAGTTTAGGTACCCCTCCCCCCCCCAGTCATTTTTCTTAACTTATATCTTTGTCTTGCCCCATTGTAAATCTAACCTGATAGACAGTGCTGCTTGAGATGTCAGCAAATAAATACTTCTAGTGTAATCCATGAGGAATGGAGGATGATTAAAGTGTATCTGTCATGTTATTAGGTGGAAATAATCTTCAGGAAAACATTGCTCATTTTCCGTGTACACTTTGGGGGTCTGGTAGAGGCTCAGAAATGTAAAACTGTGCAGAAAACTTTCCCTGTTTTTCCAAATTCCCATAAGCTTTTATATAAATAAAATAATGAAGAAATCTGGGACATGTTGGGAGATACAGGTATTATTTCTGGTCCCCAAGTTTTTTTGCTATTTTGGCTAAACTCTCTTTTGCTGGTGTAGTTCAAAACAGTGCTGATAAGCCCGTGCAACATAATTTATACTTCATTTCAGGCAACTTCCCTTGATTAGTTTTGAGACAGAATAAAAGAGCAGCAAAAAAAAAAAAAATCCACACAAGGAACAGCAATATTCAGAATTCTTAACAGCTTTTCCTCAGCATGCTGCTCTGATTCACAATGTCCTTAAGCAAAAAAGCTGTCTTGTTCTGATTCCTGACCCGCTATAATCTAATTTAGTTGTCTTTGGTCAAGTGTGCAAAATTCAAATTTTGAGGAGGAGCACAGCTCTGAACTCAGACCACTCTTGCTGAGCATCCTCAGAGAAACCTAGCCAAGCATCCTTCTCCCTCTTTTGCTTTAGATCCTGCTGGGGGAGAACTATTTTGCAGATTATGCAGGAATTCAAGGAAGTAAGTAGTTACTTTCTTGTATAGATGACTTTCAAACTCTCACCAAGTACCTACATGTGCTGGAGTACCTAAAAGTGCACATGTAAAACAAAGTAGCACAAAGAGAAGTGGAGGAAAATTATTCTCCAGCTGACATACCACATTACAGGGCTGTGTGGAAAGGGATGCCGGTTCTCAGGCAGCTGTTTCTACTGCCTGACCAGTTTCTAGATCTAGCAGCTAGAGCAGCAGACTTGTACAGGTTCTGTCACTTGCTGCTGCAGGAAACAGCATCTCAGGTTGGCACCAGTGCTCTTCATCTGTCAGCTAGCAAAACACACCATCTCTTTTGGCACTTGTTTCCAAACTAGTCTGCGATTCAATGATCAGAGTTCATGGTTTTAAAAAATAACATTTAAACTTAAAAAAAAAACTAATTTTCAAATCTAATGGAACTTAAATAATAATAATAATAATAAAGAAACCTTACAGGTATGTAAAAGTTCAATGTTATAATCAAATTATTTTTTCTTATATTGTATTTTATTACACGGTAACATAAATCTCATGAATTTTTTTCACAGGACATCCATGACACTTCTTCAAATGGCAGTCTATTAATGTGAAGGTTTTGGAAAACCATTTATAGCTTTCCATTTATTAGAGATTTGTCCTTTAGTCTCTACCAGAATCAGGCAGTTAACAAACATGTTTGTGCATGTGCATACACTTACCTGCTAAAAATAAGCTGAGATAGGTATAAACCTATTCACAGAAATATGGATACTGCAGTTTTCAAATAGAAAAAATATTTCTGTAGGAGTTCAGATATCTTTCTTTAGCTCAAATGAAATGTTTCAATTTCTTACTCTGAAACTATTTGCTAAACTGCCAAAATAAGTTGTTTCTTAAACGAAAACAACTACTTGAGGTCAATTGTTCTGGGTTGATGTAAACTTCATTTGTGCTTTTATTTTAAGCCAACTAATTGGAACATTAATGCTACATAGCTGTTCCCTGCATTTAACTGAAAAATGGTAACTTCAAAGTTGTAGGTAACACTGCTTTGATCAGGAAATGAGTTAACTGTTTGCTCAAAAGTTTCAGCTTTATTTTGTGCCTAAAGGATTAAAAAAAAAAAGTGAAAGCAAAAGGACATCAGTCAGCAAGTATGTCCTGTGCCTTAATTGACTTCACTTATGTATGTCTTAATGCCTTCACTCTTTTTTTTTCCTGAATTGGAACAAGTTATTACAGCTTTTCAAAAATGAGTAAGTACATAATCTCTCCTGGTGCTATTTGAGAAGTTCAGTCTATGCTCCATAAATTAATTTACCTACACCTCAAGAATGGAGAGGATGCAAAAGTAGGACAAGATTGACTTTAGAGAGCAGATGATTGAAGGTGCTTTGCTTCAACATAACTTCTGCACCAAGCTAAAGACAGCTTGTCATAAAATAGCCACTCGCCAAGTCATTAAAACTTATTTTGAGGCAAATAGATCATTGGCATGCCAAAAATAAGTATGAGGTACGTACATGCTATTAGATCTATTTCATAACAAGATAAAAGAAATGGAAAGAATCTTTTAAATCAATTGTCTGTGATATTTACTGCAGTGTAAGGGAAGAAAATGCTTTGTCTAGTCAAGGTATATACCAAGTCTGGATCAATGAATGCATCAGTGAGCTAAAGGCTGAGTGAATATCTAGTGTGTGAGGAATGAAGAGGGTGGGATGTAGACATAGTAGTTCTCATTTTCCCTAGAATTGAAATGTTGAGGAATTTTCATTTTGCAAATGCCATGACAGTGCCTCTGAAAGGCTCTACGCTCTCCTTACAACTGCAGTTGCTCTTACAGTTGATGTTCAGTTTTTTTAATTTCTCTGACCTATTCTACTGAGCCATTGAAGCACAGCTAACGTATTAGCCTTCCTCCTCCTTCACTCAGGGACAGCTAAGCTGTCATGCATATTCTGTTGATATAAATTAAAAATGTGCATACTTCCATATCATTGGAGCCAGGAGGCTTAACAGCAAACGTTGATTCAGCACAAATACTCCCAGTACACAAGTCTGGGGACCCCTTTGACAAGTGAAGTGAAGGGAAGCACAGCTTTGTGGATTTCTTTGTCGTTGTTTTGTCTACCTTGGTCCTCTGTAGTCATCTCTGCCAAGACTAACTTATCTATGGACAAAAGTTATGTTCAGTATATTGTTTGCTTTCTGAAGAGTTTTGTATTTTCCAGGTAGCATCTCTGTCCTTAACTATATTTAAGCAAAATGTGGTTTGTTTGAATGACAGAACAAAGGAAGAATGTGTCTAAACCCTCTCCATAGAACAACTATCCTGAAAATATGGGGCTAAGGTGAAAGTTCAGCAGGACTTCAAAAAATACTGGCATCACCTCACTGCTAAAGCATGCTTAACATTTCATATGTTAAACAGCTGAGTTTCTATCTACCAAGGCAGAATTCAGTTCTGTGTGGAATATTTATTTATTCTGTGTGGTTCTGCTTACCCTACTGCTTTTCATTTTCTACTGACAAACATGCATGTGTTTAGGCTGGATATAATGAAAGCTAAGACATTACTAGAGTAATTGCTAGAGTATTTCCTGAGCTCCCATAGCCAAAAGCTGTGATGCTGTGAGTAGTGTTTGGCTAGATTATTTTTTTGATAGAAGCTCTGTAATTTTCAGAAGCATGCTGTAGTAACCTTTTCAGTTGCATTCGGCATGAATGTGTTTAAATCTATTCAAATGTCTGAAAAAGTACCTAGTCTCATCCCAGTCTAAGTTATGTTACCAGCAACATTTTAGTATAATTGGCAAGCTTACCTCAAGGAAAGTCCAGGGCTGGAATATCAAGAGTGTTGGACACTTGAACTTTGGCCAATTTCTTTGCAGGAAGCTTGCATGGCAAGTACTGAACTTGGCTTGAAAAGAGATCTAGGCATTGACCTCAGCCTCTTCTGTAGGGAAAAAGCTCTGTCTGCATGAAACTTGAGTGAAATCAGTGCAGTTTTCCACAGGCAGAGGCGACTACCTTCTTGAAGTGCCTTCCGAAGCCAACAAGATACCAGGCTGCTCCTGAAAAAATCAGAATTGTTAGTTCAATTTATGTGCGCTTTGTATGTGTATGCCTGTACTTCAGACAAAAGGTTTTGTACCCAAGCCTTGATTCTCTTAATTTCTTATATGAACATTTAAAAGTCCATTTTAATGTACATGCTCTTTCATAAGCACC
This sequence comes from Stictonetta naevosa, assembly GCA_011074415.1. Lineage (NCBI taxonomy): Eukaryota > Metazoa > Chordata > Aves > Anseriformes > Anatidae > Stictonetta > Stictonetta naevosa. Next base: position 5,320,647 of record CM021709.1, read on the forward strand.
CTTTCTTTCTGTAGACTTTTGTATAAATTAGTCAGGTCTGACAGATGGGATATTAAATAAACAGATGATCCAATTGAGCAAACAGTGTGTGGAAAATACTGATGTGTAGCTATGTATACACTACAGTGAAGAATGCTGCCCAAGTCCAGAGATAACTATTGTGCCATAAAAGTTCAGTAATGATGAGGAAATCTCCATGCAATGTTCATGAGGCCCTGAATTGATAATACTGACTGGAATTATAGAGTGAATGAAAATGCAGTGTGACCATTATCTGCTTGGCAGCAATGCTAGAGACCAGTGGAGAAGATAGTACCAGGGCTGGGCTGCTGCTGCTGTAGTGCTGGACTTGTACAAATGAGACATTGATTCTAATCTTGCTGCTGCTTTGTTCTTGCTCATGATAGGGAAGTGAGTTAATTTGGTTGTATGTCAGCTTACCACATTCTAAAAGCAGGTAGTAATAGTACAAACTTCCTTGGCAGTCCAATGTAAGTGAATTTCTGTACGTGAAACTTCACTATTAATGGTGGTATTGTTGCAAATAATGACACTGGAGGTGGCATGCTCAGAGCTCTACCTGCACAGGCCACACACACTGATAGTACAGTGTCTATTCTTCATTTCAAGTAGATCAATTTTCCAAGCTACTCCTTGAAGCTATACATCCTGTTTTAGGAGCAAATAAAACTCAAATTCTTGTTTTGCTAATTACCTCTAGATTTGAGGTAATCAAGGATGTAGCTAGCAGAAACAATTGCCTGTAATTCTTAGATTTGTTTCCAAACAGATCAATAAAATCTTATTCATGGTCTATCCTGAGACAGCTGTGCCTTTGGGAGTGTAATGAAGGTGATACAGTACCTCTTGTGCCAATGTTTCTGGAACTAAGAGCACACCCAGCCACTTGTCTACTTCTATACCTGGGTGAGACCCAGTGCATACAGCCTGTTCTCAAGCCTCTTTTCTGTGAAGGGTGCGCAGGTGGTCAGGAGTTTGTGGCATGCTCCAGCCAAATCTCCAGCTTTTATTTGCACATCAGGACCTACCAGCTTTATGATTCTCCTCTTTTATACCTGATTAATGTAATAGTGTATCATATCAATTTGGAGAAACTTGAGGGGAAAAAATATGGGAAGGATTTAGAGGAGAGGTTGTTTTCAGAATTACATCCTTCCCTAAACCACAGGGAAAATGAATGACTTGGATTTTCCTTTTCAGGGTGGGAGCTTTCTATCTTCAGTGCAAAACTCCTTATTCTCTGACAGTACTCAGGATCTATGATGGATCCCAGTCATCATCCTTTTTGTGTTTTTGGCCTTCACAGCATGATGAGTATCTGTGGCATGAACTGGGTAATATGAATGCGTTGCACTGACACCCTTGGCAGTAGGCAGCTGTGGAATAGCTCTTTGCAAATCTCATGCACTGACAGAAAAATGGGGATACTTCCTCTGTGGGAGAGGCTGAAAGAAATCAGTGCATCCAAGTTCACAGTTTGTTTGTACCTACCCTGGAGATTATTTTCAAGTGTATGCTGTGTGGTTTCAAGTTAATGGATCAAACCACCTCCTAAAGTAAATAGGTTTAACTGCCTTTGATAGCAGAAACTGTATTGGTTGAACCCCTGGTTGAACTGAGTTCATGGGAGTCTTATATATTCACAGAATACTTTCACCTCTCTCCCACCCACACTGTGATCATGAATAGCAAATTAGGAAAGAACAACTTCCTACAATGCACTTGCTTTTGCATCCCTTTCAGATGGCAATTAACTTATATAGTGCTCTTAGAATTTACATACAGAAAATTAAGCTAGTGTGTGAGGTACAGTTAAATTCCTGAATACTCTGTACCTACCATTGTTCCTTGCTAAGCATGCTGAAAATCCACATAAAATAATCTAGAGGATATATGCTCTATTATTTGGGGGTTGATTACATGAAAGCCTTCAAGGAAAAATCCTTTCCCCTACAATACAAAGTTCCTTTTGAGTAACCTTACTTTTTTGTGCTTTTCCAGCTTTGATCTCCTTAGACTCCTAGTCAAATATAGAAATGTGCAATATCTGTCTGTTCCATTTGTAGTCTGAAATAGCCCTTATAAAAAAAGCTTGATCAGGGATGTAACACCTTGTTTCAAATGCAAGTTCTCAGCCAGTCACTAAAGGCCATTATATTTACCTTGAACCAGAATCAGCTGTCTTTGTGATCTCCCACACAAAACACCAGTGAGGAATTTGAGGCCCTTCATGATCATTCTCTTGCACTCACTGTGCCTTGATTCCTGCTCCAAAACGACTACTATAGCCAGCCTTCATTTTCTAACACATTGAATTCAAGTAAACTGTGCTTTGTCTTACACTGGCCCTTGCAGTTGAGAAATCAAAACCCATCATTATCCTCCTGTCTTCAAGATTGCTCCCTGTTTGGGGCACAGGACACTGCAGGTAGCAAGTGTCACTGCTAACCATGAACATAATGAGCGGTTTGTCTTATTTTCCTGTCCTTCCTCATCCATCTGGCTGTGTCCCAGTTTTCTTTTGCTTTGTCGCTAATATTTTTGAAAAAGAACTATCCTTGCTTCTTTATGTTTGTGCTGCACCTAGCACAATAGGCTGTTAGGACTTCAGGAGTCACTATTAAAAATACTAAATTCCTTTAGCAATAAGCACTACATTTTGGACAGAGCAGTTTGGTGCCTCTGAATTCCCATTCACCCATTTTGTCTATGGCAGAGAGTAATGTTTCCAGAATATCTTTGAGAATTTTTTAGGATTGTCAGCTTTGGGGACTACTTTTAGGGGGCCTTTCAACGACTGAAACTTCTGCTGGAAGCGTGAATAACTCTCCCATTTCCCTAAGCTCTACCTAGGCTGCTAAACTCTACCCCTCTACTGAACCTGCAGCAGCTTTTATGCAACCTTGTGGTAAAGTGACCCACTCCTATTAATGTACATTTTGTTTTCTTTTGACCCATTTTCCTGTGTAGTATGGCCAAAAGTGGCAAACAGATCTCTAAGATGAAATCTGTTTCTTTGTGGTAAATTATGATGCCAGATAGGCTGAAAGTGCTGTCTGGGTTCTGACACAGTTTCCTTTCTCCCATCTCCCACTGTGTAAGAGCTCTCAGTTTCTCCAGCTGCCATGTGTCCATTATGCTGTACTTCCCCCTCCCAAGTTATTTTGCATATATATAAATGCAATTAAACATGCTGCAAAAGTTTGATAGAGATATAATAATTAACAACCTGCTGATTGCTTGATTTCCCAATTGACTTTTAATGTCTTTTTTTTTTTTTTTTCCTTTTGAACAGTCACATTTCCAATTTTGAATTAGATTTCTGGGAATTAATGGCAGGCTTGGAGATGGCTTCATGAAGGAGTTACTTAGCTCTGTATTTCCCCAAGTCTATCACACATTTTGTGTGGTCAGCTGAGGTTACTGAGCCAAGAAAGGTCCAGAGAAGTGGTGTTCAGCTTTTCTCACCCAGGCCGTGCTACTTCTGCCTTTTATTTTAATTCTCCTTTCCCATCCTCTATCCTTGTGTTCCTCTGTGCTGCTTAGGTTACATTTTTGAGATCTGTGGTGTAGAGGGCAGAATTATTATTTTACCCTAGAAATTTATGCACTACTCTATTTAACCATATGTTTCTAACAGTGTTCAGGAAGGTAATTTATCTCTGCCTCAGCTTCCCCTATAAAACCTGGGGCTGGAGACCCACATGTATGTAACTATGAAACTGGGAAGCCATATTCTATATAACACAGACTCTGGATGGTGTGGAGGTGATGGTGGCAGGAACCAGACAAACTGACATGGAGGTGTTGGGGCTATGCAGAAAGCAGGGAGGGGACTCTTCTCTGCTCATAGCACCCTGAGGAAAGGGCCGGCTCTCCCTGCTGTCTCCAAATTGTAGCTCTGGGTGCTCAGCTGCCTTTGACTTTTACCTTGCAGAGCGTAAGAAAGGAAAGAGCAAAGACCTTTTTTGAAAAGTACATAAAAAAATTACCTGAAAGTTTGTGTGTGGGGAAAACCCTCAGAGGCCATAGCTATGGGTGATGTCACCAGCTGGGCAAGGGTCAAATATCTTTGTGAGCTTGTGGCAGCTCTCCACAGAACACCTCCTTTGATGTTCATGTGGAAGATTTTGGCTTGGGTCTGCTAAATCTGAAATAAATAAATAAATAAACGAAGCTGTGCTTTTGTCAATGCTAGAGCCAACTGTGTGGAAGTCAGCAGGTGCCAAAACAGCCTGTGCCTGACGGGTCGGCTCAGGGAAGCCGGTTACCGAAGTCATCCGGTCTGTAATCGCACTTTATGCCCGCAGGCCGTTTTCCTGAGGTAAATCGGGGCGGCACGAAGCCGTTGGGCGCCTGAGGGGGCGGCGGGCACGGCCGGGCCGGGCCGGGCATTGGGCGGGAAGGGGCCAGCGATGGCGGCGGGGGCCGGCTCCTCACAGCGGGTGACCGGGGTGGCACAGCTCTGCCCCGGGGGGGCTGGGAGCGACACTGAACACCGAAACGCCGAAAGAGATCCCGTTCGATCCCTGAAGCAGAAAGTTGTAGGTTCACTGAGGAAAAAAGCTGTTTGATCGCACTTTTTTTTTTCTTTTTTTTTTTTTTTTTCCTTGGGAAAAGACGCGGCGCGCAGCTGCTGCTGCCCACAGGTGCCGGCTGGCGCCAGGTGGCTTTGTTAAAGTCGTCAGGGGGTGTGAGCACAGCCCTGAGGCGATCTGCCTCGTAACCCTCCCCGGGACACGCAACCGTTGCGTTTTGGGGTTGCTTTTAAGCATCTGAGAGGAATTCAGCACGAATTAACGCCAAGCGATGCCTGACTCTGAGGGGGACAGGTGCTCTGAGGCCCCTCAGCTGCGTGCTGTACCCGTCGGGTCCCTGCTCTGTAATTATTTACTCCAAGCAGGCAGAAAGCAGCTGGAATGCGGCTGCTGCTCGGGGGTGGGCTCCCTGCACAGGCAGCAGGAGCCCTGTGAGCATCAGACACCTGTACCTGCGCACCTGAGGTGGTGTGCACGAAGCGAGGGTCCGGGGGGACAAGTGGCCCAGCCCCGGTGCTGGGCAAGCAGCCACCTGAGCAGCATTCACGCTGGTAAGATGGAAGGAGACTTTTCCTGTGTGCAGCCCTGCTTTCTTATTTGCACCAGGTTTTGCAAAGCCTCCAGCCTTCTGCGTGCAAGGTGTGAGCCCGGCATCGGCAGAATGAAGGAAGTATTGTTTGCTGGCTGCCGTGGGCCTGATGAGAGTGAAATTGGTAACCTAGCTGTGAAATCGTCTGGGAAAGGAGACCGAGAGAAGAGACTTGAAGCAGCCGCTGATGTTTGCAGCAGTCACCCCCCGTGACTCCAGCATTAGCTGCTGCATTGGCACTGCCCGCCGAGGCAGCCTGCAAAGCCTGGGGAAGCAAGCTGCTGCTGCTCCTCCTCCTCACCCTCCTCCTCCTCCCCTGCTGAGGTGTTCCCTGCGCTGAGCAACTTCAGCAGGGCATCGCGGCACCCGTGCGGGCTGGGCAGAGCCGTGCCTTTAACGCCAGGGGGATGCGAGGCTCGCCTCTGCAACCCTCCCTCGGAGCCTCCGCGAAGCGAGCCCCAGCTCCGCGCTGAGAGCGGGGTTCTGTGCATTGCTCCAGCTGCCGCCTGAACTTTGTCAAGGACTCTTTTGTTTTGTTTTGTTTTGTTATTTCTGGACCTCGTGAGAGGGAAGGTCTTTCTCCACGCTTCAACCATGAGCGGCTGCTCGAAGAGATGCAAGCATGGGATCGTCAAATTCGCCCAGACGATTTTTAAGCTTATCACAGGCACTCTCAGCAAAGGTAAGAGAAAACATTTTGATTCATATTGTTCTGCTGTGCTCTCAGCTCTGCGGGAGTTTTGTAGCCTCTAAGGAAGCTTGTGGTAGTTTATTATCGCTGCTTCAGAGGTGCTCTGGTGTAAGTAATTCAGGGAATTGGCTGCTCTGGAGAAGTTCCTGCGTGTGGCCAGGCTTGGAGCCGTGCTGTGAAGCCTTATGTAATTGTTTCGAAGTTGTGTAGTTTGTAACCTCTGGTTGCCGACTTGTTATAGCTTGTGTCTGTACCAGGTTATTTCGGTGTGCTAGGAGGTGCTTCTGGGGGAGCTGGTGTGCAGCTGCAAAATTGTGAAGCGTTCATAACTGCTGGTGGATCAGTACTTCTCCCGGGTCTCTTTTTTTTAACTTTACTGTTTCTATTAGTTGTTTGAAGCATGTGTGTATGTCGGTTCAAAATCTAGGTCACTGCTTATTACGTACTCCTGAGTATCTTTGATTTATCTACAGTTTGCTTTTCACATACACCTTGTACACCTTTACCGTGTGCATGTGGAATCCTAATTATGCTGTTCTCTTAGCTAAAATCAAACAATATAGGACAGAAATCCTCTATACTTCTCTGCGTTCATATAATTTCTGTGGTGGCATACTAAGGTAAGTTACCACACTATTCTTGTTGGTCTCTTTTCATAGTGATGCTTCTCAGCACCCTGTACTGGATAAATGACTGGTGGTGGTTTGTTAGGGTATTTCGGGTAGTAGTGATGTTATGCTCGACTGCTGCTTCACCGTTGAAATGTGGACGGCATTTAGGTCAGGGGCAGACTTGTACAAGTTCTTTCTGTGTGTTTGACTGGGGGTAATTTTTAGAGCTTATAATAAGATTCAGACTAAGTTATGGAATGGTTTGTGTTGGAAGGGATCTTAAGGATGATCAGGTTCCAACCCACCCCTGGCACCTTCTTTTTGTAGGAACTAGGGAAACTATTCAATCCATTCTTTACGTATCTCGAAAAAATACAATTCTAAGGCAACTTTCTCATATAAATCTGAAAATGCTGTATTGCACATCAAAAATACTAGACCGGCTGGTTGCTCTTAAAATCATGGTTGGTTTAAAATTGTATCTTCTTGTACTTAATTTTTCTTTCCCCCTTTTTTCCTGTCATCCATAGACTGTCAAATGCCAGCAGAAGAAAGATTAAATATTTGTTAAAGTCTGTCAAAGAAAGTAGCTATCGGGTGTTGGTTATAATTCATGGTTAATGCCAAGATATCTCTTTAATATTATAAGCAAAGGAGAAATTCAAGTAACCCTAGGAAAAGAAATAACTATTACCATGGCTAGAGAAGAGAAAGTAGTGGTAAGATAGTGACTGCTAGATCTCATCTTCTGCATTGAAATTAGCATGTCAGTAGAGTGTATTTGCTGTACTTTTATTTTATTTTATCTTTTTATGTATAGTGTACCCTGATAAATTCTCTAGTGGTGGACAACAAACTGTGCTCTTTGCTTGAGCTCCCCTTCAAACCAAGGGGAAACTGTGTCCGGGTGGTATTTCTCAAAGTGTTCAGGTAGGACAATTCATCTAATGGAGTATTCTCAAGCAGTTCTTGTGTCTTTACTGCTTGTCTCCCTTTTGCAAAGGGTTACATCAGTATTGGAGTTGGACAGTATAACAGCACTCTGCAGTGAGCTAGAAATCACAGTGGAAAACGTTCAAGGCTTTTTTTTTTCATTTCTTCTGAAAGATGCCAGACTTGTGCTATCATTGTCTCCCTTCTTGGCAGCCCATGCAATAATATCACACAGTTTTACCCACGTCTTTCCTATGACAATGTCTCATTTCAAGCTGCTTGGACTAGATAAGAGTGGTGTTCTGGGACTCAAAGTATTTAAAACTCTGATAAACTATTTTCCCCCCTACTCATCTGCTTTTGTGTTGTACTGGAAGAATCAGATTCAGGAAGGAACAAACCATGGGAAGAAGGAACAAACCATGGGAATGAGTTTGATTCAATAGGTATTAGAGAGCTGATGTGGTGAAAATCAACATTTTGATGACAGTATCTGTGAAACTCCTAACTAGAAAGAAAATAACTGGAAATCTCAATTAGGAGTTCTAATTTTTTTTTTTTTAAAAAAAAGTAGATGTTAGCTTATACATTTATGCCAGTGGTTATTGTATTGCATTTCTTCTAGTGAAACTTCTGCAGGTAATCAAAAAACAAACAGCTGTGCATTGTTATTTTGTGTTCTTTAACTTAGGCAATCTATGTGCTAGTGAATATTCAAGTTGTCTTCTGTGTTCTTTACCCCATTCCTGCCTCATTGTCTTCATACTGTTTAATGCTTTTTAAATTATTATTATTATTTTTAAACACATTTGACAGGACAAATCCTTTGTGAAGCACACGATTCACTCTCTTCTCCATACTTCCACCTTTTTGAGGTTTAGTGGAGTGGGAGATGCTCTGCAATTCAGTGAGGTGCAATCCTTAGCAGTACTCTGTGGTTTCTCCTTGTCTCAACAGCAGCAGTTTTTTCTACTTGATTATTTTCAGTAATAAAAGGAGGCTGTCTGAGCTGCAGCTATTAACTCCTTCCTTCAGCAACAGGGTGTGTGATGAGACAGTAGCTGCCTCCTGGTGTGGGCAGTGAGGGAGAAGGCACACCTGGCCTCACTGTGTGGTCGCCAGCCTGTTCGATATGTCCTGACTTAAATCTACAGTTTCAGCAAATCTAGTGGGCTTTAAGCCAAGGAGTTCATAGCTGGTACCTTTGCAGAGCTGGATTAGCAAATTTTGCCTGCATCCCAAGTGCAGTCTGCTTGGACAGGCTTAATGAGCAGAATGATTGAGCAAGTCTCCTCCGTATGTATATGAAGGATGCCTCTGAAAACGTAGCCTTGCTCAGTGACCAAAACTGAAGCTGGAATGAGACCACTTGGTCTCTGTTAATGTGTTCTGATTATCAATGCATGAAAAGCAAGATTATTTTAGGGATCAACTCCTTCAAAGTGTTCCTTTGCAGGAGCAGATAAACTTTTGCAAATTAACTACCCTTTCACCCGCGTTCCCGATCTGCCCCTCTTTTAGTTAAATGCTTGCCAAAGGCTCTCATTTCTGATTTCTTGCTTTTCCCATTTCTGTTCTGCAAAGCAATTCATCTGGAACTGGTAATTTGTCCACTTTTCATAGTTTTAATTGCCTAATTATCTGTTCCAGTGCAACGATAAAGTCTTCAAACATTTTGCTCCCCCTACAGCCTTCCCCAGCGTGAAAGAAAAGTTTTGTGAGCATTTTATTTCACTTGCTCTGTTTTGCTGCTGCTTTGTGAATCCAAATTACAGCCCTTCTTCTGAGATGTTATATGAGATGGGAAGGAAAGTGCATGGTCCCTTTTAGTCATACACGGGCTCTGTCTTCTCTCAGTGGAAGCTAATCTTGTTCCTTTGGAATATATGGGTTCTCCAGCCTCTGAAAATGTAAGGATAAATGTTGCTAGACACCCTAAAGACATAGGAAAGTTCACTGCAGTTGTTCAGCTGATGCCAGGGATCCTGCACCTGCGTGCCATTTGAAGACATTTCATTCTTCTGTTGCTGTATAGTCCACCTTCACCCCTGAATTCTGGCTACTGCCCTCAAACTTATTCAGAGGGCTTTTATAAAGGTTCTTATGCACATTCCTTCTTTATAAAACTTTCTGGGCTTTGTAATCCTTCCTTAGTAAGGAAGGTGGTTATGGAGGCCAGACAAATAATGTACTTTTACACTGAGTTGCATTAGATCTTGTCTATGTTTGTGGTTTTTTTGTTTGTTTTGTTTTGTTTTGTTTTTTCTTTATGACCACCTGGAGTAAATGCAAGTTTCTGTACATAAAACACTGCTGTAAACCCTCATTGAGAGAGGGGCTGCTAGTATGACAAGCGGAATAATTGTCTTGACCATGTGTATTGTGGAGAAGAATCTGCAACTAGTGAAGCTTTAAGGTTCAGTACCTGATCCCAGCTCCACCTGATGAAGGTCTCCAGTGTAATTGCCTCTTGCCTGAGGCATGTGTGTGGTACCTGTGTTTCAGTTTTAGAAAAACTAGTTTTTTTCCATAGTTACAAACTCTTGCAACTGTATGAGTTAATAAGTAAAAGACACTTGTGTTTGGCATGTTACACGTACTTGCATGTCTGTGAAAAAGCACTACAAGCAAATCCATCTCTTCTACGAATGCTACAAACCTTAAGTAGTCTGAATATATGTACATGTATGTGTTGTGTTTCTTTCATTTGGAGCAAGACAGATTTGAGAACCAAGAGAGAGGAGAAGTGGAAATACCATAGTCTTCCTTTTAAAACTTTTGCAAACTTGTAGAAACTAGTATCTCTGTAAAGACAGGGTTGAATGTGTACTAGAAATTTATTAAGAACTTAGTTGTTTGCAATAGTATAGCCCCAAAGAGTGAACATGTAATATCATTTATCTGAATATAATGTGAAAATGTGTTCTTGTCTTCTGGGAAACTACGCGGTAAGTTTTTGTAGTGGTATTTTGCAATACGCATGTGTCTGTGGTGTCTCAGAGCCATGAAGGTTGTTAAATCTTGTGACTAGGTAGGTAACCTATTAGTGGGAAAACCAGCATCTCGTCTGGACTCTGCACTAATGACATTGATTATAATAACTAGGATGCTTTTATATATAACTAATGAATTGATATATAGATTCTCTAATGAAAAAAGATAGGGCAATAAAGCAATGCTTAAATTCTATAGTGTTGGAAAATGTACAAGAACTTGGTGTCTAAACTTGTGGGTTTTTTGTTTGGCTGTTTTTGGTGTTGTTTTTTTCTTTTTATAACCAGTGGACTAGATGGGAGATATGCTGTTGGCAAATGGACTAGGGAATTCAGACCATGCTGTAGTTTATTGATATGCTAATTTACTGTGTCTGTTTTGTCACTTAAAGTGGAGTAAAATGAATATTCCACAGTATATTTTGACCTATCTGACCCTATTATTGCCCACTTAATGAATGGATATATGACTAAATGGGTAACTTCTGAAGGTAGCTCGACATAAGTGGATAGTGACATATTCAGTCATCCTAAAATTAGGTTGAATTAGCACAGGAAGTGCAATTTCAAGACGTAGCTTTCTTTTACCTCCAGTAAGTTATCTCTAACAGCACAATGCTAAAAGGTGAAAATAAGGCAGAACCTGTCAGTTTGTTCAGTGCTCACAGCCAGCCTTGAACTGCAAGTCAGCTCTCTTTTGGGGCAATATCCTGTATGTATTCTCATGAATTATCCCTGTTCTGTGTAATGTTTTCATATGCTGACTGCTTTACTGCTGGCAACAGAAATTTGCGTGGTGTTTCTGGTCCATGCTGGGTGCCTGGTAAACCTGATGGGAACCAAGCAGGAGTCCCACAGTTAGGGATGCAAATGAAATTCTGGCCTGTCTTGACTTTATGGTCGTATTTGTGGGGTTCCTGTTCATGTAACTTTGTTTTTGTTGTTTTAGCATGATTAGTGAAGCTAATGAATGGAAATGTAATTGGAAGCAAACACAGAAAGGTTTTAACTATGGTAGCACTTAAGCTCATGATGTAATTGGGATGAATATTCATGGCCAACTTATTCCACGCTTGTACAGCTTCACTACAAACCCAATATAATTTGACTTGCACTTCTCAGCTGGTTCTAACTTCTAATTTAATTCTTCCTGTTTCACAATGTTTGGTTTGCAGGGCACGTGGGTGGAGTGTATTAATGTTGATAACTAAAAGTTAAGTAGTCTGGGGTTTAAAATAAGAGTGATTAATGCTGTCCTTTATAAAAGTGAGACCTGGTGAAACAGCCTCACGCTGAAGAATGAAAGGGAGAAATTGCTTCCCCAGACTTGATGAGGTGCTTGTTTTGTGAAGGTGAGAGTTCTGAGAATTTAAAAATGCAGTCTTGTTACAGAACTTAAATAACTGCATCTAGCAAAAGTTAATACAGCTTTGCACTTGTTGCAACCTGAAAAATGTCACTAGCATTTAAAAGGCTAGTAAAGAGCAACTGTGTAATGTGCCTGCCTTTGAAAGCTTTGAGTGACACCTTCACCTGTTAGGGAAGTTTCTTTCAGATGTGCAGTAATGGCATGATGCTTTCCTAATGCTTTCTTTAGGTTATCTGAAATGAAGGTGTTTTAATTTGCCACTTGTAAATTTTCATAGGTAGAGGTTGAGATGTTTGCATTATTTCAGTAAAACTGATGTTTAAACCGAGCCATGGAAGAAGTAAAGGACAAACGTATCCTTTGTGAAAGACATACAGGGTGTTTGACTTGGTTGATCAGCAACAATCTGATAACTGCCCCTCTTCTTTATGGGCTTCTTAGAGTCACGTATTGTAAATATCAACTCAATCACTTGGTGTGGGGTAACTAGCAGGAATCAAAACTGGACTTCACAGTAAGGATCCAGAAGTGCACTGCCTATGTCTTTGTGGATTCAGCTTTACTTGCACAGAAACTCACCTTATGCGTTGTAAGTAATGGCCGGGCTGAAATCTTTGTGACATTTTCAGATCTTGTACTAAGGTTCTGGTCTTCATCGATCAAATAAAGCTTTATAAATATTTGGATTAGCTGTGGTTTTGTATGATCTGCTTTTGATATCACTGGGGGTGACATTTTATGATTTTGTTTAGTTTTTGCCTAAACCCTCCTAGTTGTGGTATAAATGCCTTTTAGTCTTTGTATATTGCCTTATCTGTTGATTTTTATTACCAAAAATTCTATGTCTCTGGATGCGTTCCATAATGTTCTGTGACTAAGGCAAATATTCTCCCTAGTGTCACTTACTCTGTCCATTTAAAATTGGAAATGTGTGTTAGCTATAAATGAAATCAATAACAGACATATGGGAAGCCACGTGACTGGGAATATCATTCTCTCTTCTAAGTGGTTTTTGTACGTTGAGTTGGGAGGGTAGTGATGGAGGAGGAGGATGGTGGTTATCCCAATTAAATGAAGTGCTTTTAACGTATGTGTGTTTCACACATTTCACACAAAAGCATACACTGCTACTAGGTCGCAAATGGGCAGCATTTCTCATGGTCTGTAGGCAGTGCTGCTGGAGCACCACTCAGGTGTCCTGGGAAGCGGAGGGGAACTTTATAAGCTTTGTGATTGGTTAAGTAACAAGTTCCTGCTCTTAATTCCCACTGTTACCCTGTGGCCTTGGTTCCTGTTGGGAAAAAATAAGTAGATTCAAGTCTTGAGACCTGGATAGGTTGTGTTGAAATATGCTCACTTTAACGTAGCATCTCATGTTTGTGAAGAGTTATTTAGCAGTTTAGAATGTTCAGTGTCTCCATTAGTGATGATAAAGTAAATGATAAATGTAATGGATCATCTTTCTTTAAAGGAGTAATGAAATGATAAATAGCAGTGCTTAGAGAGGTGCAGTCTAAGTTTTGCTTCCAAACCACTGGCAGCTGCCCATGAAAAAGCACTGTAGTACTGCATGGTAACGAGTTCCTGAAATAAGCTTCCAGTGTTAAAAGAGGATGAGCAATTTTATTAGGTACATTTTGGTACAAACAAACATCTTACTTCAGAGGAATAAGCATTGACATCTTCTACATGAAAATGCTTAGCCTAATATGATACAATATGGCCCTTGTCACACCACCATTAAGTAGTAAAAAGGCAGCTGATGATTGAAAAATGGAATTAAACTATCTGGATTCAGTCTAAGAGGAGGCTGACAAACAAAAAGCTCATTTCCAAACATAAAACCAAGGGAAGCTAAGTAAGCTTTAAGGTAATAAAAGATAAAAAGTGAAATAGGCTTCTTGAATTCCTTCTGCTTGCTGTGATGTATTGACTGTTGTCCCCTACCTGTTGCACCTAATTCAGGGAGCAGCAGTTGGTTGGGTTGTGTGTTTTGGGGAAACTCGTAACTGTCAGGAAGCTTTGGCTTGGCTCTGAAAATGTTTACAAGCTTTCTGATTGATGAATTGTGTGTTTATGTTGATTCTCTGAAAGGGATATTACCTCTTGCTTCATGAGAAGCAATTTGAGATTCAGTGAATAAAAGCATCGTACGAATGTAATCCATGCTGCCGACGCGGTAACTCAGGATGCTGATTGCCATCGGCGGCGTGGTGAGCGGTGATAACTCGAGCCCTTTCACTTTTCAAAAGGCCTCACTCCTGCAGCTATGGGGATGCTAATCACTGCTTCAGAAACTGAAAAGTGCAATTTGCATCAAGGGCTGGCGTTTGAATTTGAGTTCGTACCTCGTGCTGTGTCCTGCGTTCATCCTGAAAACGATTCTGCTCGTTGTGAGTTTTCTGTCTCCTCATAAATAGAGGAAAATATGAGAAACATTTGCTTGACGAACATTACCCCTACAAAATCATCACTATAAGCCGAACACATTTCATGGAGATGTAAAACATCAAGACCACAGGCTGTCTTGTGAAGGCAGCTTGTGGTGAACCAAGTGTGCATTTGTCATTGTGTTTTTAGGAGGAGATGGCACTGCGAGCAAAACTTAACCTACAGTACAAAATATACTTCATCAAGGCAGGAAAAAGGGAGCACATAGCAAAGTTTACTTCTTAGCATCACTATTTTTTAGGAAGTTGGTGGAGAGGGGAATTAAGGCTTAATGCTTATTTAAATATTACTGTCTGCCATGAAGCTCCTAGCACAAACAAGGAAATGTTACTTAAACCAAGAGCCGCTTGAGAGGGAGCGTGACAAATCCAGCAAAGGGGTGGTGGGGATGTGCTGCTGTGGCTCTGAGGGATGTCGTCCTGCATAGCGAGGGGATGGGTGTGGAGAGCTGGAGCATCTTGCTCGTGTTTGTGGTTCTTTGTTGGTTTCAGAGAACCTCAGTGTGGCACTAGTCTTATAGAGCATAACTTAGCCTTTTAAAAGTGCTTTTATAGTAGCTTAATTATTTTAGTTAATTTTAAGACTTACCTGGCTTTGCTGCACACTAGGGGCATGACAAAGATAGATGTAGGGATAAAAACTCATGCAATATATGCAAAGCAGCAGGGACAGCATGAACTGGATGTCATCTGGCATGGTTTGGTTTTTCCATAGCAAGTCATCTGCAGGTCTGGTAAGCTCAAGTAACGGAAGGAAACACCATGTGGTTTTGCTTTACTTGCAATGATGAAGCTTTGGATCAGCTTCTGTAGAGCGAAATCTTAAGCAAAAGCTCTTCTTGTGGCATGGTTTGTTTGCAGCTGATGCCCTGGAAGTGCCTCCCATGCATAGGACTGTAAAGACAGGGCACGTTCATTTCAGAGCTGTGTTTCAACACTGACTTTTTAACTCCTGTTGAATTTTACATGCTGGGGATAAATCCCTTTACAAGGAACTGAAAACAGAAGAGTGAGTTTTATGACAAGGCTATCTTTTCCCAACGTGGAAATACTTGCTTTGCGATTAATGGCTCAATACCAGAGGCAGCAGTATAATCTATGGCATGTACAGTA
>CM021709.1:5336054-5393079 GCA_011074415.1 Stictonetta naevosa
CATGAATGATAACCAAATTTCAAACCAATTTTTAGGACAACAACCAAGTTTGTAAAATCTACAGAGAACTTTAATGAAACTTGCATACAGTTCTGAGCAGTATTTATTTTTAAATGACTGAGACTTAGCTAACAGCTCATCCCATAAGATAGCCTATCTTCAGAAGAGTTAGCCCCGTAACAGATTTGATGCCCAGTGTCTCTTGCTTGCTCTGTTGATCTGCCTTCCAAGAAAGATCTTCCATGTAAGTGCAATATTTTACACAAATAGCTCTAACAAGTGGTGCAAAATGCCTAGTAAATAGCTTAGCAACAACCAGACCTCGTGGCAGAGCCTGCTGTCTGTATTATTTCCTTGAACAAAGCCATAGGCTAAAATCAGCCCTTAGCTAGTGAAAGGTTATCTATGTTATAAAAAATAACTTTTCTGAGAATAACCTGGTGGTGGATGCATTTTTCTGTGTTGAAGAGACTAGCCTGAATACAGACTGTGCTTGAAAACTTGAGTGCCACAGAAAGCAGTGGTTTGATGGTAATTGTGAACTTATTCTTGGGCTATGTGGTTTTTGGTGTTGTCCATTGTGACAGCTGCACTTGACAATACTGCTTTCTGTTGAGTCTGTTCCAGCAAGAAATGGTTAATATTAGGGATCCATAGACACTGAGATGCTTCTTGGAGGCCCATTTTCCTTCTGTTTGGGAGCACCATGAGTATTGAAGCATTCATCTATTGTGCACGGAGCTCTAAACTTAAACCACTGTGGTCCAGTCTCCAGCACGTGTAAAGTGGCATTGCTCTGTGCAGCACTTCCAGATCTGTCCAGTTGTTCTGGTACGTGATGTTCTGCTGGGGAACAAACACTGTCAACAGCATTTCTGGGTGGTGAGGCTTTGTAAATGCTATCCCAGAAAAACATAATATTCTTGCTAAGTGTGTTTGCCAAGTACAAGACTGCTTGGTTTGCGTTTGAAAAGTACAGTGTAACTTATTTGTCTTTGTTCCTTGGAGGTATTTCAATAATTTCTGTCTACTGTGGGTATATTCTAAGGGACAAGTGTCGGACAACATTTGAAAAACTGGTTTCTCTTTAATTTGATGCATATAAATTACAGGTAGTTTCTGAAATATTTGAGGATTAAAAGGAATAAGGTATTTCAGGGGAGCTTCTAGATTATTGTGAGTACGACTGATTCTTTCTGACTTCTGTTTGGCTCAAATTTCTGTCCCTCTACATGTGCAAAGATATACAGCATTAAAAAAAAAAAAAAGCATGGTAATGTAGCAATCATATGTGCACTTAATGCCAACTGTGGAACCCAATGAGTTCTATCAGTGAAGAAAATAATAAAAAAAAAACTAGCATTGTGTTTCAGAAAAACTAGTATGTTCTCTATAGTTGTTGAATATTGCTATCTGAAGTAGTATTTCTTGAGATGAATTAAACTAGTCAATAGCACTTTGAAATTATAAAACTCGAGGGAGTTTCTTGTGATAAATTTGTGACCATTTGGATTGGTTGAGATGTTCCAAAAGAGCTAAAAATAGTCCCAGAAGCCTGGTGAGGAGCTGCAGAAGAGGACGCAGGGAACAGTGTTTGTGCTGGGTAAGACATTTGTTAATTTATATGTAGCTTTTTGGTTTTTAATAAAGCCTTTGTTTTCTGGTTTGAAGGGGAAGGGAAAAAAAGAACTTCTGGTACACTTCAAGTAACATCGCAAGTACTGCAGTGCAGCTAGAAGCTGTGTAAGTGCTTGCTTTAATAAAGAACAGCTTGATAAAGTGCCATAAACACCCTTTACCTTTTAAGAAGTAAGTGTGGTTTGGCATTTGGCTCTCCTAGCGGTAGTATAAAATGAGCTCCAGAAGTGCAACTCTTATTCCTGCTCATCAGATGAAAGTGGGAGGTACCCAGCTCCTGGATGGAGGGGATCTGCAGGAGAGCGCACACAAAATGTTTCTGTTGGGCAGAGCTTGTTTAGGTATTAAATTCCTTTGGCCTTGCTCTTGAACTTGACTGATGCTACTTTGTAGGGCCATATCTGACAGATGAAGAGTTGAGTCCAACCTCTGTTCTTTGCCTTCTAGCCAGGGTAACTGAAGGGGTGTGAAGCAGTGAGCTGGCCAGAGGTCTCTGTTTGTCTGCCGCTCACCGTTAGTTCTGCTGCATGCAGTAAATCATGTGTTCCTGTAAACTGAAATGCTACCCTCCCGTACTCCAAATGTGTGTAACTGTACCTTTTTCATCTCTTAACCGTCTTTCACCTTTTTTCTACTCCATTTGTTGATTAAGCCTCCTTCTTGCCTTTACAGACTATCCGGCAAAATGAGAATAAATCTAAAGCCTGAGAAACGGCTCATGGAAAAAAAGGCATTTGTTTCCCTCCTTGCAGAACACAAAAATGACAACTTCCATTCAACTTGTGTCAAATGGTCCTCTATGCACGAAAACTAAGATGAAAGATAATAGTTCTGAAAGCAAATGGAATAAACTAGGCCATAAATAACCAAACTCTGTGTGTTTTTCCACTTCAAACACCTCAGCCTTTGCAGTAGTTCCAGTGTGCACTTCAGGTCAAGATAGTCAAGAAAAAGCAGCGAAACGTCTGTTTGCAAAACGTTGTATCCCATCTAAACGTGATTACTTCGTGAAGGGTTCACTTCTGACACCCCCACTAAGGTAGAACATCTCTTGTTCTTAGACAGTCTGCTACCTTGTGCCTTTATTGCACTCTGTAACTTCTCCATCACAAGCCATTTGCTGTGAGAGCAACTTGAGTAAGCGCCGTGTCTGCATACCGAACTGCTGAGGCCACCTGGTGCCCTTCTGGCATCAAACCAACTGCTGCCCCTGGAAGTCTGACCACTGGGGGAGTGAGACTGACTGCAAGTGAGCTTCAAAATGTGGTATTGTTGAGGTTGTCTTCCTATTAACAGTTTTGTTCACTTCTGTAAGTATTTTTAGTTTTGTTTCTAAACTTTTCTCTATGAATCGGATATAACTTTAACATCTTTAACTGACAGATCTTTATTGCAGTTGTGCAAATTAAGTTCTGCAAGGGCTTTCTTGCTGTTGCCTCTGTATACTTGTACAGTCAGTATCTTGCCTGTGCCCACTGATGTCTTTTTGCATGGCTGCAGTCGTACTGTGATGTAGTCCATGCTTTCATCTCTCGTCAAGATAGGATGTCCAACTGACTGAAATATTCCCTGCTTAATAAAATGATTCTTCTAAGAAGGTTAAATATGTATTGCGTCGTTGTGCTCTCTACGGCAAACGCTGGTAGTAACCTCTTGACAACAAATATATGGATATGGTACTGGTGCATCTATAAAGCACTCAATAGCAGGCAGTCAGATGAATTGAAAGCCAATTAAACTAGTAAAGTATGTGCACAAATGCTACCTGCAAGCTGAGCCATTTCTCTTTAGGAATTAAACTCTAGGTGGAATTGAACTTGTTCCTGTTGCTATAGGAATGCCTTCTTGTGTAAACTAAGAATCAAAACTCTGAGTTCACTTGCGATGGTTTTTTGGTGTAGGAGGGGGGCATACGACAGTGACTGTCAAGCATGAGATTGTAGGCCCTGAACTCGATGCCACAAGCACTAAGGGAAATGTACAGACTCATGGCTCATTCAGCTGCTGGTTGAAATCCTTAAGAATTAGAAAAATGTATGTGGCTCTAAAACATCCTCTCATAAGTGAATCCAGATTTAAAACACTGTGGAAGAAGTTTGTCATTAATGCACAGCTGTAAATTCAGACGATTAGACTAAACTGAATTCCACTACTGCAATAATATGTGGAGTCCAGTAACAAATGCTTCATTCTTTGTAAATACTGGCTCTTGTCAGCAGCCTTAAACCTCTTAGAACAAGTGCTGTAGACTTATCAAAGTAGTTAAACAAGTTTTTGAAACTGGCATTTACACTCTGAACCTATTTTGGCATGTTTTAAAACTGGTAGCTTCAACAAAACTGGTATCAGTGCATCCTACTGCTGGAGATGTACTGGCCAAGTCCTTTGGGCTCCAACTGATGGTGCACGCTGTGATGACCCTGTAAGATCGGAAAGTAAAGAACGAAGGTGCGTAAGGGACACAGGAGGAGGAAGGATGGTTAGCTTGACAAGGCACAATAAAGTCAGCCAAAGAAATATTCCATGCAAGCGGTTGTCGTGGTTAAACCTTACTAATGTGCGTCTTAGCTCTGCTGCAATGCTACACTATATTAAACAATGCATTACAGAGATCGCAGTGCTCCCTAATGTATTTCCCGAAAAAATAAACAAAAAATCCACCCAAGCCAAATAATGTGCAGCAGCTTTTATATAGTATTTTATCCACGGGAAGAAAGTTTGTTGGTCCATGTTTGTGAGGTAAATGCAGTTCCATAGGCCAACAGTCAACAGAGTTGTTTCCAGCAGACTCCAGGAGCCCTAGTACAGCTATGAGGGTAAGCTACTTTTACTCTACTCTTTTAAAGTCCTCTGAGCAAAACCAGTTTTTGAGCTTAAATCAACTTTCTTTTCTGTATGGAAGCCATTCTGTTTCCTGTGCAGGAATTCAAGTTGGCATTTTTTGTAATGAGGGCAGCAACAGTCCCTTGAAAACATGGTGTGGAATCTCAAAACAGAGGCTTTGCTATTTTTTTAATAGTTTTGTTGTTCCTGGTTTCAGGGAATTGATGGCAAAGGATTATTTTTTTCTGCCTTGTTTGCTGCAGTGTTATCACACATAAGATACTGCATTGTATTCTCAGTTTTTCAGCTTGCACAATATTTAAGTTTTTTGTTTTCAGTATTAATGTTACCATTGCATGAGAAATTCCTGTTGCCAACATCATAAAACTGGTATTTCAGTTTGGAGATGTTGAAGAAGGAGGCAAGGGAAACGAAATAATTTAGGTGTCAGTGTCTACATTTTAATGGAGATGACCCTGTCATAACTAAAGAATGGCTTCAATTTACACTCAGTTCCAAGTCTTCTGTGTACAAAATTGTCTTGGTTGCAATCTCCCCTCCAAGTAAAATGTGAACAAGAACTTCAACTTGTTTGTTTTTCTCTATGCTTGGTCATAAAATGAGCAAGCCTTATCTTTTATCTGTAACTTAAATTTTACATCTACCTACCTGTATATTTTCTTCCTAAGTTGATTCGTTCATTTACTTTTGCCCTTGCTTCTTGTTGAATTTCCAGTAACATAATGTGAGAAAGTGAAGGAAACTGTTTGCTGCAGACATTTGTTTCAAGGATTTTGTGCTAGGGCTCCCAAGCCCCTGCATAGAATTAATTCAGTAAGAAACCTTTATAGGTAAACCTGTCTCGTGCCACTTGGCAAAGAGGACAGAATGCTTAATTGTGATGAGCATCAGTTGGTTTTGATTTGTTTGCTGAACATTAAGAACCAACTTTCTTACACATGTGAAGGAATATATGTGCAAGTTGTGATCCCCATTCTCCTACCCAGGACTCCCCTTGTTGGAGCCATGCAGAACATGAGCATGCAGGGTGGCTCTCGGGTGGAAGCTTAGGCAGGTAAGAAGAGACTCGTTGGCTCAGGACATCACACTGCAGCAAACTTACCTGGATCCCTTAATGGGGATCTGCTAACAGGATGCTTCTCCACAGAAGTTGTGGTTTGAGAGGAGGAGGGAGACTGATTCGGCATGAAAGGAAAACTTGGTGTACTCTCTCACCTGGTTCCAGAGTCACGGTCCTCTCTAGAGTTCTGCTTTCACAATTAAGTAACTACAGGTTTGTTTTGTTCTTCCATGTGGCTCCCATTAGTCCATGAACAAGTACTGTATGATCTACTCTTTTTTTTTCCGCTTTTAGTTATGACTACAAGTGGTTGGCATGGGAACTCTTGCTTCTGTGCTGTTCAACCAACTACCGGATTTTAAATAAGTTCAGCCGTTCTTTCTGATGTTTTCTTCCAAGAAGAGTTAGGTCTAAGGTGTCTTTTTTTTTTTTTTTTTTTTTTTAAAAAAAAAAAAAAGGAAAGAAAAATAACAGGGCTGCTTGCAGTCTTGATTTGGTATTGGCTGCACATCTGAAGCAGCTTAACTGTTGCAGCAATTCCATTACAGGTGCAGAATAAATTATACACAGAGAAATTTTGTAGCACACTTGCTGGATTCACCCAGTTGTACGTTGGGCTAGTGCTGGCTGATTGTGTTGTAGCTGGGATCCTCACCTGAGGTCTGTCGTTGTATATGCATAGCAATCAGCTGCAGCCCTGTACCATTTTCAGATCAAAGTAACGTGGTTTATAATGCCTTTGTAATGTTCCTAATGCCATTTCAAACTGCTACACTGGGGGTTCATGTCTGCAGCACTGCATGTTTCTTTTGGGACTGCCAGAGAGCGGGGTGCTGGTCATGGAGCCCCCTGGCATCCTGTCTCATCAGTGAGCAGAGACAATAAAAGAACTCTAAACACTCATACTAAGAGTGAAAAGTCACTTGCTCAGTGTATTGTTTTTTAGAAATATGTTAGCTAATCTTTCCAATGGAGGACTTTTTGGTCTCTGCATGATGTTCCTCTGCTCTGCTGCAGCAGGAAGATTTGAACAGCTAATGAAATCAAGGAACAAAAAGTTAATGACTTCTTATCAAATTCATTAAACTTGGAAATAATCCTTTAGACCATCTTCACTCATCCAAAATGAAATGTCGTAAATGCAAGTCTTTTGTAAACACCCTAGTATCCTTAGTGATTTTAATGAAAATGTGATGCTTCTGTAATCATGCCTGCTGGGGGTATAGGAAGGCAGCATCACTGCCCAAGCTGCTCTCAGCACTGTGTTGTTACCACGCCCTGCTTTTCTCACTGCTGGGCAGCTGCAGAGTGTGGGACAGATTGTGTTCCTGTGCCTGTGGCCTTCCTGCAGCATGCTAACAGGAGATGGAAGAGAGGAGAAGCATGCTTCTTCCCGACACCCCAACTGCTGACCGGGGCCCTTCCCTGTGGCTTAAGGTATTGGGGATCTGCCTTTTTTTCAGGAAACTCTTTTGAAACTCTTTTTAACCATTAGTATTTGGTGCATCTCTGGCTATCCCCAAACGATCCAGTGGAAGAACTCTTGTTCCAGACCAGCCTTTTGGGCAGGATGAAGCCTTGTGTGTTGATGGATTCTCACTGCTGGTCCAGCAAGTGCAAAGCAGAGGATGTGATGTGCTTATACGTGTGGTGGTGTTTTCCTGTTATGCAAATGCTGCAAGTTTTGCAGGCCAAGGAAATTATTTCAGTCCACCTCAGAATACACTTTGTTCTTTATTTTGGTGTTGTATGTGGTTAGTTATATTCATAATTTTAACAAGTCTTATTTCCATATGGTTCTGTTTTGAAAATGCTTAAAATAGTGTGAGAATGTGTCCTAAACTTGAGTCTGCAGCAATACATTTTCTACCACATTTACCTTGTATCACAACAAGATTACGTTGCACTGTACATGTAATATACATTGTACAGACATAGAGATGAGAGCTGAAGACTTTGAACTCAGTGCAGGATGGAAATACTTGATGGTGAAAAGTTTGGTGTGTAGCAAGCAATTTAACAGCACTTGTGCTGTGAAGAACACCCAATAAATACACGTCAGGACAGCTTGTTACGTGCTGCTTTTCAGAAAGAATTAAGTAGTAAATTGCACAAGACAGCAGCCAGCAGGAGCTGATTTGAGAAATGAGGGTTAATGGCTGCCTGTTTGGTACGGGGCTTTGTAAAGCACCCCTGTCTATCTGAGGGAGCCTTCTGCTGGAGTGCAGCCTTGGGAAGGCAGCTGACTCATGTCTGAATCAAGCCTTGGCTCCTCCAAAGGGCTAGATTGATTACCTTCTCCTAGTCATCTATTTGATTAATAATAAATGATGTCTTCTGCTAATTTAAACTAACTGAGATTTTGGCGATTGGGAAGGAGAGATCAGCACGTCCTTACTTCCCTAATGAAGCCACCTGAGGGGCAGAGGTTATGGCCATCTGAAAGCAGGAAGCCGCAGCTATCTGGAACATACCTAGTTGGTAGTGGCAGTAGGTGTGTAAAATCCACGCCCAAACCTGCCCACTTACTTCTTTATCTCTTGATAAGGAAACACTGCCAATGCCGGCAAGGGCTAGAGGCTGCATCAGAGGGGATTGTTGCTGACAGAGGGGCGGCGTGGGTCTGTCCCCTCAGGACAAGGTGCTGGGTCACATTGCTGCAGCCAGCAGAGCACTCCAGCCATTGGGCCTTCAGGTGCTTGGGATAGGTAACTGAGCCTGCTGAGATACATGAACATATTAAGGGTTTTTTTCACGCCTGGAGTGACTCGGCAGCCTGCCTGAGCGCCAGTGTGCTTACTGACTCCTTGCTTTGGGTTAGGCAAGAACTGACTCTCAGGCCAAGAGCATTATATGCTCAAGTGACAGTTACCTGCTAGTATTTAAGAAATATAAGTTGCAAAAGGGTCAAGCAGTTGATTGTTCTTGGAGTAGCTTTGATTTCTTGAGTGGAGGACCAGTAGGATATCTGCGAGTTGAATGGGATTGAAAAATAGATGGTGAAAATGTTATATTATGGCCTATATTATGGAGGAAGAGGTTTATCATCACTTTTCTACCCAGACATAAAGTATATCTAGTATTTGCTTAGAAAAGCCAAGTTTGGGATACTTTGTGTCTATTTTTGCATGCTGTGTAATCCCTCTTTGGCCTGATAGTATTGCATAGGATTTTCATTCTTTGTTTCCATGATCCTTGTCTATAAATACTTGTCAGAAGATGTATTACACTGAAGCATTAAACCCACGCAGCAATACCATATTTCAAATGACACTACAGCAACAGCGCAGAGAAGATTAGAGACTGAAGTTGAGATTTAACATGTAAATAATGACATTAATATCATTAATGACATTAATGACAGGTATCCAAGTTGGCTTAAATGAGAAGTTAAATTTAATTCGATAGCTTGATTAGTCTCATTATAGATGGAGCAGGTGCAGTACTTGTGTTCTTTTGGGGGTGGGGGGAGAGAGCAAGGGAAACGGCCAGAGCTGCAGTAGAAAACCAATCCTAAAAGTATGCCTGGAGGCTGCATTGGTATGCTGACGCACAGTTGACTCCTCTTCTTATCGAGTAAGGTGTTAGAGGGTCGTTTTGCTGGGATTCAGTAGTGCTGTATTCAAAAGTGAATTGAAGCAAGGTGCTTCTCTTCTTAAAATGGTAGTGTGTGGTGATAGCTATAAAAACAGACTTCTATTTCTCATTCTCTGAATTCAGCACAAAAGGGACTTTAACTTGAATTTGGACTCATGTTTTTCAAGACAGACTTCAGACTGCCATCGCAAAACAAAATATTTTTGATGAAGAGTGAAAGGTCAGTGAGTCAAAACTGCAGTAGAATTGGTAAGGAATAAATTTCTACCAAGTTCCACAAAGAATGGTCATGTGAAACAAACTTCTGTCATAGTAGTTTTTCTTTGCATAGAGCCTTTGTTGAACTGTTCTCTCAGCATATTGTTGAATGACATTGTAGATATCTTCCTTTGGAATTTATAGGCTGAGCTTCCTTATGAAAGCGGTTGTGCAGGAGGGAAGTCATTGAAGTGAGAAAATAAGTCTCCAGCAAGTGGAGAACAGAAAAAGAAATCATTACAGAAGCAAACCCCATGGAAGGGGAAGATAAATTGGAACAGAAAGAAGAAAATAAGTGCAGCAAAGATATGCCCAGTGCTGCATCCCTGCTTAGGCAAGTTGAGACGCCCATTTGTTTCTGCCACAGCTGCACACAAACAGCAAAGAGAAATCTCACCAGTTCCTGATTAAAAAGAAGTATTGATATGCAGGCTGTACTCTCCAATCTGAAATGAAAACTCGGTGTACCTTCTGCTTATCTCTTCAGCCACATTCATGCTTTTAATGGTACTGGAAAGCAAATTAATATTACTTAAATCAAAATTTTTTATGGCCTGCTTGTAACTTCTGCCAGAAAGGCTGTGGTTTTTTTTGTTGTTTGTTTGCTTTTTTTCCTCCTTGTTGCTTGTAGCTGCATGGTGAGAAGTGCAGAGACGTTTGGGAGGTAGGTGTGTGTGGACTGTACATAATCTGTGTGAACATGCTGGTATGGTGGAGGATTGCTACTCGCAATATTCAATGGCAATATTCAAACACTCTTTTACCATATTCAAACTCCAAATATTGTATTTATTAATGTGTGTACAGGCAAGGGAGTCAAAAGTTGCTGTCGTAGTTGAACACTAGCTAGATTTTGAGGGCTGGGGATCAGTCTGCAGAGCAGTCCTCTGCTATCAGCTGAATAGGCAGTTAATAGGGATTTTCTCATTAAGAAAAGACTTTATTTTGCCAGTGTCTGTATTGATCTCCCTGAAAGATGCGGTTTGTTGTGATTTGTTTTCCTGTTGTATCTTCATCAAATGTCAATGTTTGTACTGGCCATAAACAGACTAAGGGCAATAACTAGTTCGTTATAATTATATCAGTTATGCAGTGGATTAAATATTACAGTATGCTGGATAATGCTATGTACAGGTAAAACAAAGGTAAAGAATTTACTAGTGAACTGAAATTTGTTTTTTCTTTATTCAGAGCTGCATAATCTCGAGTGGAATGAGGAAAGGTGGCAGTTTCAGGTGAAGGCAGTTAAATGACAGGGATCACAGTCATATGTGAAGAAAGGGGAGAACAGCAAGTTGGGGACAGTGGGCATCAAGAAGAGATTGCAGCGGGTCTGGGAAGCTGGTCTGCAGAGCCTCCCAGGAAGATGATATAAGAAAGCTGCTTGCTGCTGGAAAGGGCAGGCGATGATCCTGATTGTACAAGATAAGCACTATAAGGGACGAATACAGATAGAGCAGTGGAAGCATGTAGGGATAAAATCAGAAAGGCCAAGGAGCAAAATGAGTTATTACAACTAGCAAGGGACTTAAGAGATGGCAATAAAAGATTCTAAAAATATGCTGCAAATGAGAGAGACGGCAGGCAAGGAAGATAAACACTGAGTGGCTCAGGGCTGAAGTGATGGCTGATTCTTCCTTCAGCCTTCACAACCCAGCTAATTGTGACTGGTTGCTTCCCACCATTAATTGCCACGAGGAAAAAGAAGCAAGATGGGAACAAGGGCTAAAAATATTAGTTAAGTCAGACAATTCTGATGGAAATCACTATGGAGGACAAAATCTGTGTGATCTTATAGCTGTTAGATAATACTTCCGACAACAGGTGAAATTGAGGAAAATCAAATGTATCTATGATGCAGGGCAGAGAAAAGAACTTTGGAAGTTAAAAGCCATTTGTGCTTTCATTAGTAAAACTAACCTGGTGGGGATGTTGGAAGCAGTCAGTGCGGCGCTTCTTTATTAGTGAGGTTTTGTTTTGTAATTACTGTACCTGACACTTTATAACCAGAGTTAGGATATACCATACTGTTGGCATTGCTGTTAAAAATCCATTTAAAAATTCCATTTTCCATGTGTCACCCAGTACTAAAAGAAGCTGGATCTGGTGATTTACTGCTCTGGTCATGTATGTGCAGCTGGAGACACTGGTTTCTTACAGCTGGCAAGGTAAAATGACAGAAACTGGCAATTGGAATATCATAGCTCTGTATGCTTTCATAGAATAAGTACTAATATTTCATGCAGTAGTGAATAAAAATTACCAGCATTACAGGAGAGGGGATACACTTTGTCTTTCCTTTGGCTGGTGATGTCCGAGCTCTTACCCTTAGCTTCCCAAAGTGCTTTTATCTGATTAGTTGAATGGTGATAAATTTAGTCTTATGATTTTTATCCCTTTCTTAATGTTCTTCCTAGCTTGGTAGTGGTCATGTAGAGCATTTGGTGAGATGTGTGGTGTATTTTAGTGTTTGTTTTGTTTTGGTAGGGCTTTTGTTTTTTCCTTAAACTGTGCCACTTCCAATAAGGTCAGGAGCCAGTGGCTGATTTTGACGTGGAATTGAGTTGGTTTGAGAAGACGGGCAACAGAACAATGCTTGAGCTGTTTTTTCTTCTTTCTTTGAATTATTTTTTGTCCCCTGAGAAATATCTTTTCCTAATCTTTATGTACAGCAATATACTTATGCATATTAATTTGGGATCATGAAGTGTCATCAGCTTGTCTTTACATTTAAATTTTTTATGCTACCTTTGCATAGTCCTGATATTTTAAAGCTGTATAAGATGCATGCTCTGAATGCTGTCTGAGGGTCTTTAAATGTCACCCTGTTGGATGATTTGCTGCATTTCCATATAGATAAATTCTGTACAAATGTGAACCTAAGCAGAGCTGATCTTCAGAATATAAAGTAATGGAACAAGCATGTTGTTAATCTTGTTTCAAAACTGATACTGTAGCTTTTTATTCATAACTTTAAAAAAAAAAAATACAAAATGTGCTTTTCCATTTAAGAACCAGCTGGGCTTCAGATTTCCTGGAAGGAGCTCCTCAATTATGAGTTGTGTGGTTTTTTTTGAAAAGTCTGGGTACCACAAGAGCCTCAGTTATGAGGTGCCCGATGCTGACAGCCCCACACACGGCTGGCACAGGCTGGGATTTGGATCCCCTGGTGCGTAAGGCATGGGGCTCGCAGCCACCGTTGGCAGTGCCTCGCTTGCAGAGGTCCACAGGCAACCTGGCAGCCGACAGCGGCTCCCTTCCGGTGGCCTGCGGATTGCTTTTAGCACAAGGGGCTGGGAATGTCTAGGATGTGACAAGGGTTCACCTTGTATTTAGGGTTCACCTTGCCTGGAAGGCTCCTTTTTTTCCCCTTTGGGGGAGGAAGGGAGAGAACACCAGCAACTTGCTTTAAGAACCAACTTGCTTTAAAGTTTCCAAGCTTGTCTATTCCTAAAACAGTCAGCTACAAATAGCTGCAAAGTAGTAGCAGGATTTTTGGGGGCTGTTTTCTTACCTTTTTTTAAAGGCTCTTCTATTGTGACAGCTTTATGCAGTACTTCTTTACATCCATGTGGGTGGATTTCTGAGGTTGGAGTGCAGTGGTGGAAGTGCTGCATTACCTTCACCTGCCTTAACCCTCACTGGTGAGACTACTGGTGTGGTATTGTCCCAGCAGTTTTTTGACTATAGCTTTCAATCCTGTTCTCAGTATTGGTCTGGCACACGAGTTCAACGTAATCTGCGTGTTTCTGTCACCTCCCTTGTTTTGCAGGCTTCTCTGTGCCCTGGCCCTGGCCAAACAACCTCTTTTAGCTACTAAAAAGACAATAGTTTTTGTGGCTTTTGGAACGCAATTTACTATGTGACTTCTGAGAGGTGATGTGACAGATTGGATTTTGATCATCTATCTGCATGCAGTGCCTCCTTGGACTAAGGTAAAAATGAGGTGTCATTCAGCAGCCCTGGGCTGAAGCTGCTGCTGCGTATAATGGCTGAGGCAATTAAACATCTGATGCTTCTGCAGAAATCAGCACTAACAGCACTGTTGACAGTTCTCATCGCTGTGTTGGAAATGGGATGGCTTGTCCTGAGCTGGTGCCTCAGGAAACTGCTTGCAGAGCCCCAGCCTTGAGCAGCTTATGTACGTGGTCACAGCCAAGTCAGTTCACTTCTTTCCTCATCTGCAGTGGCAGAGCCACCTTGCTAACACATGTGGCTATGCCAAGACCAAGCCAACAGGTCCTGCCCTTAACATGCAGGCAGTAGGACACGCTTAAAGAACTGTCACCTCAGGAAATGCAGAAGTACCTCACCGGATGGCAACGTTAGGGGAACACACCTTGGATAAATTGCTTCTTAAGCCTGTGCTGAGCATTTAACAAGCTGTTGGAATAGCTTGTTCTGGATGCCATCTCCAAGCAATTGGAAGAGAAGAAGGTTATGAGGAGCAGTCAGCATGGATTCACCAAGGGGAAGTTGTCATGCTCAACCAGCTTCGTTGCCTTCCGTGATGGCATCACCAGCTGGTTAGATGAGGGGAGAGCAGTGGATATAATCTACCTTAACTTTAGCAAGGCTTTCGATACTGTCTCCCATGACATCCTGCTAGCAAAGCTGAGAAAGTGTGGGATAGATGAGTGGACAGTAAGGTGGGCTGAGAACTGGCTGACTGGCCGAGCTCAGAGGGTGGTGATCGGTGGCGCAGAGTCCGGCTGGAGACCCGTGACTAGCGGTGTTCCCCAGGGGTCGGTGCTGGGTCCGGTCTTGTTCAACATCTTCATCGATGACCTTGATGAGGGAATAGTGTCTGCCCTCAGCAAGTACGCCGACGACACAAAGCTGGGAGGAGTGGCTGACACGCCAGAAGGCTGTGCTGCCATTCAGCGAGACCTGGACCGGCTGGAGAGATGGGCAGGAAGAAACCAAATGTGGTTTAATAAGAGCAAGTGTAGAGTCCTGCACCTGGGAAGGAACAACCAGACGTATCAGTACAGGCTGGGGGACGACCTGCTGGTGCGGAGCTCTGAGGAGAAGGACCTGGGGGTCCTGGTGGACGACAGGTTGGCCATGAGCCAGCAGTGTGCCCTGGTGGCCAAGAGGGCCAATGGGATCCTGGCGTGCATTAAAAGGAGCGTGGCCAGCAGGTCAAGGGAGGTGATCCTCCCCCTCTACTCTGCCCTGGCCAGGCCTCACCTGGAGTACTGTGTCCAGTTCTGGGCTCCCCGGAACAAAAAAAAAGACAGGGATCTCCTGGAAGGAGTCCAGCGGAGGGCCACAAAGATGATATGGGGCCTGGAGCATCTTCCCTATGGGGACAGGCTGAGAGACCTGGGTCTGTTCAGCCTGGAGAAGAGAAGACTGAGAGGGGATCTTATCAATGTTTATAAATACCTGAAGTGTGGGAGACAGAGCGATTTGGCCAACCTCTGTCAGTGGTTTGTGGGGACGGGACAAGGGGCAATGGCCACAAGATAGAGCACAGGAAGTTCTACACCGACATGCGTAAGAACTTCTTCACGGTGTGGGTGACGGAGCACTGGAACAGGCTGCCCAGGGAGGTTGTGGAGTCTCCTCTAGAGATATTCAAGGCCCATCTGGACGCCTACCTGGGCAGCCTGCTCTAGGGAACCTGCTTTGGCAGGGGGGTTGGACCCGATGATCTCTTAAGGTCCCTTCCAACCCCTATGATTCTGTGATTTACCTGAGGGATGCTGGCAGTGTATTCTGCTCTGAAGAAGACTGGAGTGCAGCCCTGCTGGGGCTTTCCAGGACAGACGCTGCCAGGAGTGGTTACAGTAGGGCAAGCAGCGGTGCCTTGTTTGTTCTCTGGCCAGCCCTGCAGCACACAGCAAGAACACTGGGGACACTTCTGGGATGCAGGCAAGGGCACAGCAGCATAGGCTGACAAACCCATTTCTGCCAGGGTGACTTGATTCTTCCAGTCTAAACCATCTGCCTGCCTGGGGTTCTTTGGCAAGAATCCAACGGTAGGCAGTGCTTTTACCAGGTCATAAAGAGCCGCCAACTGTTTTTCTGAGGTGTGGGGAAGTACCTGAATGTGGTTTCAGAGTGACGAGGCTCCATGTTAACGTGGCATTTCTGAGGAGAGAATCAAAAGGTATTCCAGTTCAGGTCACTTGTTTGACTGTAACTTATTTAAACACCTTCAAATGTTTTGTACATTAGTGCCACCTCGTTGCTCTGCTGAAAGCCATCAGGAAAGCAATGAATTACTTCCTGTCCACTAGTGAGGCATGAAGAACTATTTCGGTGGCTATAGATGGAAAAAAACATCAGTAGCTATAAAAGGAACAATGGAGACTTCTCAAATTGGTATCTGTGGAAAGGCAGGCTAAAACTTCTGGTGGCAGTGTAGGGCATCTCCCCCTACCCTGCTTCAGTGCAGTGTCCTACCCGTAGGTGGAGCTGGGAAACCTACACTGTTGGAACCTGTTGGCAGAGTGGAACAGCCACTGGTGTGCCGTTGTGCTTGCTGCAGCAGTCACCTCATGTTTTGGTTTTTACTTAGTAGAAACACTTAAAGAACACCTTTGGAACTTGGAAGCTACGTGAGTGTCGAATAGATTTGCATTTATACTTGTTTACTTGTCCTGCATCTGACAATCTGCCTAGAATAAGTGAAAGGCCTGCTTTTTGTGGATTATAACATTCCTTATGGAAATAATTGCTGTCTTTGATACAAAGAGAACATTTGTCTACCTAGGCTATGAGGGGTAATGGCGGTCCTTGCCAGGGAATGAGATTTGGGCTAATATTGGCTGTTTAGCATTACTAGTGATTGATTTAGCCTATAATTAATGAATTAAATACATGCATTCTGTTTTAACTTGGCTGTGGACAGTCTGGAGCCTCCAGGTCTTTTGCATTTTTGAACAGGACTTTGCTGCCGAGTTGCTGCTGCACCTTGTGTACCAGAGGTATGGCATACGATCATCTCCAGAAACCAGAAGGATGAGTATAAAACTTCTGAAGGGCATTCAAGTTGCATGGATAAAAATAGTGTGCTAACTTAAGATATGGTTCTTCAAGCTGATGCTTCCCTCCTTCTGTGCCCTCTGAGAAGTTACGGATGCCCTGGTGTTCTGTTCAGCTGTTCGGCCGTGTTCATATTTCTTGTAGATGGAGGTCTAAAACTGTACTGCCACAAACTTCATGTGGGGAAGAAGACAGACAAGATTTGAGCTGAAGAGCTCTCTGCAGATAGTCCCACGCATCCTGAGGCACAGCAACAGCCAGCCTAGAGAGGACCTCACTTTGGAAGCGAGGGGAGACCCTCTCGAAGCAGGCAGGTGTGTTACAGCTTGGCTCCAGGGCCTTAGCCCATGTGCCAACAGCCACTCCTTCACCTGCACGAGCCCTGAGGGATCTAAAAGGCCTTCATAACTTCTGTGTTGTGGCTTTGAACCACCTTGCTGTGTAGAAGTGTATTATTTATGTTCCTTTGGAGATAAAATAATTAAAATCCTTTTGACTGATTCTTGTTTCATAGGTTTATGAGTAATTATTTTTATTTTATTGATGGATGTTCTGGGTAGCGTTCTGAGCTTCTCTCAAAACCCGTTTCTACAACAAAATTAGCGTTAGGTGACCAGTAGGCTGTGTTAGTGTGCTCAGTCCTTCTGGTCCGTCCTTTTTTTGAGATACGCTGACACAGGCATATAGATACACCAATATAAAATATACCAGTATTAATCCCATTTTATATAAATAAAATAACACTAAGATATGTTTATAATACAACTGCTTTAAAGCTTCTTTTAATGTATATCTCCAGGCACATAATGCTTCACAGGAGAAGTGTTTCTGCTTTTGTGTGAGGGGTGTGCGAATAAAACATGAGATCTTTGGACTGATTATAGGTAGAGGCATGTGATCAGAGGGAAAAGGAACCTACCTGTGCTGGTTTGGGTATGGCAGCATGTGAATGTTTTTGCCTGTATGACAGCTTAATTTCTCTGCAAGTGTCATAAAACACCTCTAGGGACTGAAGTGTTGGGTGTAATGAGATTACTTGTATTTGTTTAAGAGGTGTATAGATATTTTTAGGAACCTTTGAAAGAACAGCTTGTCAGTCCTTCAACTTTGACAAGATTTCTTTTCATTGCTACTTGTTCAAGTAGAGCACAATAATAAATTGCCTCTTTGTTTAATCTGTGTTTCCCTGGCTATTCTACTTGGAAGTTGAGTAGTCACTTCTCTTTATCTGGTTTTCACTAGCTTTTTTTTTTTTTTTTTTTTCCCTTAATGCTCTTGAGGGTTTGGAGAATTGGGGAATTGGGGTCAACAAGGAGAAAAAACATCTAATTTAGCAACTCCCCAGTACAAGTTGTATTTATCAAAGCTGACGCTTAAGTCTTACAGAGGTGGCATAAAAGAAACCTTGCTCCGGGAGAACTAAAAACACCCTCAAGAAACCCACAAGTGCTTTCACAGCATTTTTACAGTTCACAATTACTTTAGGGGGGTAAAAAGAAAGGAGCTGCTGAGCAAACATGAGTTTTCATGTCCCCTTTGTGCTCCTGAGTTTCCGAAGAACGTCTGAGGTAATTCCCAAGTACGGTGGTGGTTCAGGTGCTGTGAGCCTCCGTTGGAAGCAGCATTCACACAGTGGGCTAAGGGGCAGTAAGCAGGTCTGTGGAGGTGTTGTGGTGCACAGCCATGCCATGGGAGCAGGCCCTGCTTCCAGCCTGGATTAATTGAAGCACTTCAGAAGAAGTATTTTGCTGCCTCTCAGAATAGTGTTTGTTTGTTTGTTTGTTTGTTTTTTCCATCAGATCTATTGCAGACTTGGCAGTGTAATCCAGTAATGTTAAAGCGAAGCAAAACCTACAGGCTTTAGAGCTTCCTTGCATGCTGCTGTGGGAGGCTTATAGAGTTCTCTCAAAATTCACTCTCGTGAATTACAACTCAGCAGATGGACAGTGAATAGGAAGATGCTTGGAAAAAAGCCAGAGTAATTCAGTAACCTGGCACACTGCTAAAATACTTTTCTACTCTGAGACCACGTGAAGGCAAAGACTCTGTGACTGCTTCTCATTAAGCAGAGCTATGCATGGGTGCTGTGTTACTTAAAAATAATAGGAGGCTTCTGCAGTGCCTCTATGCCTATATATCTTGTTTGTTTTCTGCATTGGAGTTTTTGCCTTCCTGCATCAAAATCCCTCCTTTTCGTATGGATTTAGAGTTTCCAGATCGGTGTGTGTGTTTTTCCCCTGCACAGCTGTTCTCAGAGCATCTCCTGCCCAAACAGGAGCTGGCACCTGACTGAAGGAAGAAGTGAGGGTGGTTCTTTGTGCAGTATTTTTCATCATGTACTTGCAGTGTGTACACATAGGAGGTAAATAAATGTTTTCATGTAATAGTTTTATTTTCGGTAGGGGTGGATCTGGAAACATGGCTTGCTCTCTGGATTTTCCCCTGGTGCTGTCAGGGGAGGCCACGGGCAGGGACAGGAGAAGGATGGGGCTCCTGGGCAGGAGCTGCAGCAGGAGGAGCTGCAGCAGGAGCTCCGTGCCGTTGCTCTTCCTGCTGAGCTCAGTGAGATCAGGAGCACCGGCTGCTCGGAGACAGGTCACCACCTCCTGAGCATCACAGAGTCACCCAGACCCTGGGGACATGGGGGACAGGGACCACTGCCGGGAACAGCAGCATCCAACCTTCATTCTGTGCCACCCAGCGGAGAGGGCAACAAGGTGGGGCAGGGGCTGTGCTGAGCGAGTGTAGAGGAGACATAAGCACCTTCTAGTTTACAGATGGAGGAGACTTTTTAGCTGCTGAAAAGGAGTTTTGGAGTAAAGCTGTGGAAGAAGCTGTTACATAAATCTCTCAGTCTTTTTACAGTGAGTTTGTTCACCTCCATTTGTACCAGAACAGAACATTATCTTTAACACCTATCTTCCCTGTTTGCTTGTCAGATTTAAGCGTTTGCCATACTCTTGCCTCGACTTCAGGTGGACTGACAGGGCAGGATCTCTTCCCCCTCCCACTTCACTGGCGAACGCTTTTGGTCACTCAAAGCACCTGTATGTGTGTAAGTTGCTCTGCTGCTTTCCTGAATGAGAAAGATCAGAACTGCATGCACGCAGTGCTTCAGATGCATTTCACCATAGTGTTGTATGGGGATGTAAGTGCTTTCCTCCGTGTTGTGGAGATAATTTTCCTCCTCTATTTGATATTTTTACAATGCATACTCCCCCTTTTACAATTTGATGTTTTTACAATGCACCTCCCACTCTTAAAGTCTCAATCTTAAAGAGCAGGTCATTTTTCGCTGTGGGGATTTCTAGTAGATAACCATCCGGATTCCAAGTGTTGAATGAGCATTGCTGATGTTAATTGCTCTTTTGTACCATCCTGGTCTAATTTTGAATTGCTGATCACAATGAAAAGCGAGTTCTGATAATACAGAACCCAGTTCCCATAATAACGTTGTTAACTCATTACGTGCATTTTACATCAGCCGTCCAGTGTGTTATTTCTTTACAATACGCAATAGAGAAATTGGAGCACATTAATGAGAGTAACTTTTTTTTCCAACTACAGTTTCATGAATTTAAATTTGTATCTGTGCCTGAAATGTTCATGTGAATGATAGCTACTGCCTAGTTCATGAACTGTCTGATCCCAAGGCTTGTGTTAGTGGTGACCCAAGTGCCAGGCAAATACAGCAGGCAGGATGCAGCTTGTGTTCCTCCTGTGTCTGGAAGTAATTCAGAAATTGGCTGAAAGTTATTTTCCGAGGAGAGCAAACATGTCTATACGTGCATCGGAGCATTACTAAGAGTCTGGGTGCTAGAAACAAACGCGTCTTTAACATAAAATATCATTGTGCTAGGCAGGCATCCACGGTGAGCATTATTCAGTTTTTGGAGGCAGCCTGCCCTTCTATTGACACTTGCTATATTGAAAAGTCACAAATTGCAAGTAGAGACAGACAGAACAAAGGCACTTTAATATCTAGCAACAGTCTGAGCCAGATATTTATTTTCTACTGCCAAGCAGAAAGAACAGAAACATACTGGCTGATCTTTACCAGGATGATAATCAGACATCCACCAGTGAACATGAGCGTAGGCCAAAGGAAAGTGAAGAGGAGACCTCTGGGGGGGTAAATTCTGCTCAAAATGACATTGGTCTGTGTTCCTCCGGGGTCATAGTAGCATGGGAAGGTCTGGTATTTTTTGAAATTGTTTGCAATTATTTCTATTCGTGCTTGAACCTCTTTGGGGTTCTCAGAGTTGCCTGGCACATAGGAGCACTGGAATAAGAAATCAGAATGCTTTGTTGTAATGGATGCTCTGACACAGGGTTTGTAGTAAAGTCACGTGGAGTAAAACAAGCATGCTAGTGCTGACAAAATATTCTGTGGCTTGGCTAGCATCCCCAAAGGTTGTCTTGGCCTGCCTGTGTCCATAACCCATTTGCCCTGCTTCCCCGTTGTCTGCCAGCGTGTACATATCCCAAACCTGCAGATTTGCAGGTTTGAGTAATGTTAGTGGATAGCATATGTGCTCAGAATTAAACTGCAGCTATGGGAGGTGCTGGATAGCAGCTGGGAGTGATATGGGAACGTGCTCCAGTACCTTAGAGTTTCTTTCCAGTGTATCTTCAGTCTGATAGAGCATGACCTCCTGTCCCGAGGCTGTCAGATTAACCCACACCTGGAGACAAGGGTAGTGACAGACACCCTCGTCCTCCGAGCCCTTGCTGTTTGGGCAGAGGACTTTGTCCTCGATGGTGGCTCTGAGCACCTTGCACACGGTTTCTGTTGTCCAAACACTACAAAGACAAAACAAAAGGTATTGCTTTGAAATGCTTTGCCAGCACCCACTGGGGGTCGTGTGCTGGAGGTGTGTCTGTAGGGGCCAGCCGTGAGGTGGCACCGGCAGAGTTTGAGGCTGCTCAGCACCAGTGTGGTGAGCTCTGCCCGCCCCAAACTGATGGCTGCCCTGGAGAAGGGCTGCCACAGGGTGGCTGAGCAGGAGTCCTTACAGTTGTTGGTTGTTGGACATTCTGTGTTGGAAAGTTAAGTTCTGAAAGTAGCAAAGGTTCTGAAAGTAGGAAAGCTTCATGCCTCATCTATTGGCTCACTCTGCTCTTCTCTTCCATCTTCCATTCTTGTGAGCTCATCGAGCCTATAACGTTTATTCATTGTAGAGTGTACTAACGTAAATTTTGGCACTGTTTCAATCACTGTATTTGCAGACAGCAAAAAAGAATTGGCCTTGTACTCCCAATCAAGTGACTTACTACCTTTTGGTGTAGAATGGTACAATGGTGATCCCAATGAAGAAGTACATCATCATGGAGCACGCGACCATCCCCAGCCCCAGGCACAGGGCTCTCGTCTCCCCTCGCTTCTGTGCGGTCACCAACTTTTTTCCCAACATGACTTACTGTTCTGAAACGTGAAATGTCTCCAATCCTGGTTTTTAAGAAAAGAAAAAAGGGCAAATCATTATTAGGATTGGCTACAGGTAACACTGTTAAATAATAACTTTCTGAAATGTCCCTGACATATCCCATTTTTGCACAACCCAGAACTTAAAAAATGCTTCTTTTGTTGTTGTTACAAGTAGATTTTTAATTTTTTTTTATTTTTTTAACTTTCTGTTATTTATCATATACTGCTTAATAAAGCACGGCATGAGGGAGCGGGGAGGGAAGGCTAGAAGGTGGGGCTGGAAAACCCTATTACTTTCAGGGAAGAGTTTTAACAGCTCAATTGTCCTCAGCCTTGATTTGGGCTGGTTTATGCTGCTGCTCCTCTGAAGTAAGAGGCGCTGTGTTGTGTATTGGTGGAGGCTGCATGAAGGGAAAATCCTCCCACAGTTGAATCCTTTTTATACTCTGTCTTCAGTATTAGTCCGAAACATGGTTTGCTTATTCCAAGAGAGCTGAAGTAGTTAAAAACTTCTTTCTCATGTGTATAGTTTGGCCTTGTCCGGGCGGGGCTGCTTAAAACACGCTATCCAATCAGATTGTGGAGAAAAGCTTTGTTTTTCTTGACACAAGTGGTATGATGCCGGTGCCCAGGTGCCCAGGATCAGAGAACACAGCACTACAAGTGCTGCTGTTCAGCACAGGCATGGGGGCACGGCTGCTGCTGCCGGTCGTGGATGTGCGTAAACCTTGCAGTGGTGGTGGTGCAGCACGGAGCTCCTGGGCTGCTCCCCTGGTAAAACATCAGAGCATCAACAAGGTCATTTTGACATTGCTGGAGAGGTCCTAAAAATACTTGCAGTGAATCCATATCCTATTAAATCACTACAACTGATGTATAGGGCTTACAAATAGGTAGGACATAACAGTCCTAGAGTTCAGCCCATCTCCAGGACCTATGTCACGCTGACAGCTGTAACTAAAGGTTTGTGGCTTTGGGTTTTTTAATAAAAACACTTTGCAAGTTGTAGGTAGGGAAAATGAAAGAGACTGATGAGTGTGGGTTGTTTGTTTGTTTTTTTTTGGGGGGTGGGGTGAAGAAGTGAAATAAGAGGAGGAGAAAA
The DNA here is from genome assembly GCA_011074415.1 of Stictonetta naevosa. Lineage (NCBI taxonomy): Eukaryota > Metazoa > Chordata > Aves > Anseriformes > Anatidae > Stictonetta > Stictonetta naevosa. The sequence continues at coordinate 5,358,978 of CM021709.1, forward strand.
GGGAAGTGTTACACATTCCACAACAGGTTTCAGTCCTGTTCTCATGTGCAGGACCATGGTGCACAGCTTCATGCAGTAACTGGTGCGCTTTCAGGATTTCAGCTCCAGGGGTGGTTTTTATAAATCAAGTTGCTAGTACATAATATCAAAGTGACAAGGTTGTCCTGAGGTGTCACTGGGAACAAAAAGTGTTGTTACTGGAATAGTGAGTTTGGGCCCAGTCCATATTTAATTCTGCCATAAGTAAAATGTCGAGGTCCAGTGTGAATTTTCAAAGTATTTACAATATTGGACCATTGTAAATGGGGAGGAATGTCACGGGCAGTGATACCAGACAATAGCCGAGCTCCGGTTCCTCCTGCCACAGCGGGGAGCTGGTGATAGACACCTGACAACCTGCTGCGTTAGCAAGAACTCCTTCCATGCGGTGAGGATGATTAATTGTTAATCAGTCCTGTTGGAAAAATTGGAAAAGGACCAAGTGAAGAATTGGTACTGCCAGTATGACTTAAGGAGAACTTGCTGTGCTCTGGCACTGCCAATAGCCAAGTTTTAGCTGAGCCACGATGTTTGCTTAGCTGTCCTGCTTATGGTGAGGAATATGGGATCGTCAGCCCCCTTGTGACGTGGCAAATAACTATGGGACAACTAGCCAAAGAATTAATGAGGGGTGTAATTGCCCCATTGGTCTGCTTGAATGTCAGACACATTCAGCTGATGTGCCATTAGGCTCGTCCTTCCTAGTCGTTTCAAACTGCCAGACCCCCTCTTTAGGATGAGAGAGCCCCCTGGATGTGGAAATGGGTGTGGTTCATTAGAGGGGAAGGCGTCTGCCCAGCACAGGGCGCGGTGGCATTCCCTGTCCCGGCACCGGGTGCTCTCGCGGCCGTTCCTGCCCGGCTCCTGAGATGCCTGCTCTGCCCCAGGAGAATAAGGGCACATTAATTATGCAGAGAATGTTTTCAGAGATTGCTCCAAAAATATCCGAGTGCTTCTATAAACACCGAACCGAATGGGCTGGGTCTCAAGGCAGTGTAAATCAGAGGTGCTGACATCGCTGTGGTGCCGTTGGACCAGGCGAACTGCGACTGTGGTCCTGAGAACCGAGGCACGTGCTGCCTGCTGAGCTTGCGGTGCTGCAAAGAGCAGTGAGGAAACCAGCAGAACCTGTAGCACTACTCTGTCTGTGTGCAGAGCTATTTCAGAGGAAACTCAAGGAATAAAACTTGGGAAAGTTACTGAAGTAAACCCGGTGTGTGTTTTGTACCTCCTTTGGGGTACAGATATTATGTTGTGCTGAAAGCCTGGCTTGTTTTGGTTCTAAAGACACTCGACTCCTGCATGCACATGCATGGTGTGTGTGTGGAGTTGCCTCAGTGTTCAAAAGGTGATTTTTTTTGGACTAAAAATTATTCTCTTCTGCCTCCGAGCCCCATCACTGTATGTTAGGACAAGCTTTGAAAGAGCTCACTAAATGTTTCCTCAAACAAAATCATTGAGTGTTTGAGAACTGAAGCGCTGCAGAAGCCTCAATAGGCCCATGACGTCTGTGAGTGTATTTGAATTAGAAAATGTTGGAGCACGTAACGGAGATTTCAGTCTCTTTCAAGAGCAAATATAAATGTATCTTTTGCACTGAAGATTGCAGGGTCTCTCCATAATTATTGGGAAGATAGAAGCTCCAAATCTTTTCAGAACGTGCCTTCTCCCTAATCTTTCTCCCTCAGTCTCGTTAAATTATACAGTACATTAGCTGTGCAATTCCAGTGTATAATCACGGCACTGACAGCTGCTGGTGCTGATCCGAAGGATGCCATCTGCTCAGGTTTGGAGCCGAGGTCCCTGCTCGGATTAGCAGCTGTGTGGGAGGCTCGGGGGGAAGCCCCTGCCTCCTTCCAGCTCCAGAGGAGTTGCCAGTGCTGCGACCGCTGGGGTGGGAGCTCTGGGCTCCCCCCAGGCTGCTGTGCACATGGGTGCAGAGGTAGCCAGGGGGTTGTGGCTCTGAATGCCCGCCTCTCTCCTGCCTCTCCCTCAAGCAGAAGGAAGTGCTGAACCCTTCTCTGAAATGTAAGGTGCGAATAAATATTAACAGGGAGACAGTCATTTGTTTGAGCTGCTTTATCCTACGCCATCTGGTGAACTGCCAGCGAGCACTTCTCTGCTTTCAGTTGAGCAGTGAGTGATGCCCCGTCACACCAAGAACAGCAGTGCAAGTCGTCTGCCTCTAAAACAAGAAGAGGTTTTAAACAGGCTCAAACCCTTTGGCCTCCACTGCGTCTGAACACAAAATTGCCATTTGCCTTCTCGTATCGCGCCCACTCCACGGTCATCTGATCTGTTCTCCAAGCACCTCGCGCAGACAGGACAAGAGCTGCTGGTGTTGCTGGCTGCGTAAGAAGAACAGTGTGTGCTTCGCCAGCGTATTGGCCAAGTACCTCATGTGGAAACCAGAAGGCAACTGCAGTTTTTAGGCCTAAAAATAAAAGCTCTTTACTGGTTATTCTGCTGTGGCAGAGCCACACAGTTAATGTATTTACCTGTGTCTCTTAGTAGAATTAGTCTCATCAGCTGCATGTGCTTATTTGTTTCCCTGGATGTTTTTAGCAGTTTGGATTCTTCTTTCTTTGTTTCAGTCCTGTCCTTACCCTTTTGTCTTCTCCTGCCCCACCATTTACACCCTAAAAAAACACTTCTTACATCCCAGAAATGAAGTCAGAACTGCATTCACCTTGGCACTTGGTTCGTCCTTCCCTGCCCCATCTCCTGTTTTAGCATTTACAACTATTTCTTGCTGCTAACGGGTTTTTTTTCCCCAGTGATGCTGGGAGCTGAGAGCACCAGTTTTGGTCACTGCAAAATAAGAGACCTGTAACTTTGTGTTCTGCACCTCTGGGACCACCAATATTGCATGCAGAGTAAGGTGATGTTGAGCCTCAGTGGAAATGCGCACAGAAAAGCTGATTCTACAGTGCGCTCGTGCAGCTGTCTTGGAAACCTGAAGAATCAGTATTATGTCTGCGTAACATGACACAATTACATCCGTTTTATGAAATACGCAGTATCCATTTGCTTTATTAACAGCTGTTTACCTGATATGACACCAGTGTGAATTAAGTTAGCTTCTTGTTTAAAAACCTCTGCAGTTTAAGACTATATGTATGTTGGATTTAAATCTGATGGTTCTTTTAAAAACTAAAAATCTCAGTTTAGTACTTCTGAAATCTTTCTGGGTATCCCTTTGGGTTTCTGTGTAGTACAAGACTGTACAAAATTATTCAGTTTGAGAGGGTTTCAAAGAAGCCAGCACCGAGTTGAGGTGGTTCCCCTCTCACTTGCCCCAGAGGTGAGACGAGCACAGCCCCTAAGGGAGTGCTGCGGAGCACTGAGCACCCAAAGCCACGAAACTCCTGGGAGTGGAGATCCCCTGCAGCTGCGGACTCCTAAAACTCTGGGTTTTGCAAAAAATACCACCGTTACCTTTGTTACATTTGCTAGTAATTATGGAGAGTTATCAAATTGCATGCAGTTACAGAAGAGAGAACAACTTAGCCCATATGCTACCGGAAAGTTGTGTGGGTTTCCTCTGCGGTGCTGGGCATTTAGGACTGTTGCTTCCAAAACCATTTTCAAAAACCAAAGCTACCGCATGCTCAGAAGGAAAACGAGTTGTTTTAAAAGTATACTTACTGTTTCTGATGAAATGCTGCTTTCTGTGATGAAAAACCCTTCTGTTACATGCCAGACCAGATATAAGGCCTTTTCAGGGCGAGATAAAGCTGTGCAGCTTCGGGCTGAAAGGGATTTTGTGGGGGGGTTGCTGGTTTGTTTTTTTTCCCCGTACTTCTCTGGGTTTGCATTGCTGTGGCTGAACTCGGCACTCAGTTCCCCTATTGTGAGGCTTGCTGTAACCATACATGGTAAGGTATGAAAGTGCTGTCCTTTTTCAGATTAATTGCTGAAACCAGGAAGCTACAATGCTAAGTAAGACCAACCACAGCTAGAGGGATCGAGCTTTCTTGTGCACCAGGACCCTTTACCACACATCCCACATCCCCGTGGGGTTGTCTTAAGCTGCTCTCCTACTCTTTTTGTGCTGCCTTATAGCCCAGAAATCCATTGGGTAAGATTGGAAGAATTGACTTAAAACTGACTAGATGTCTTAGGAAAGGTTTTAAAGAAGTTCCAAACTAACGCCCTGTAGCAATCGTCCCCTCTGTGGGTCCTGGAGAAGGTGGCAGGAGGGCAGGGCAAGGGCTGGGGGGTCCTGCAGGACAAGGGCAGTGGGGAGCTGGGGCAGCAGGAACTGGGATGTGCGGGGCGTGGGAGACGAAAAGCAGATCGGGGCCTTGTGTGAATGTTCGTGTGCTTATGTGCGTGGGTGGGTACGTGTGTGTGCGAGTGGGTATCACGTTTTTTTATGGAGGCTATCAGCAGGGCTGCAATGAGCACGGGTCCCCAGCGAGCTTCAGGGCTTGGCTTGTTCCCTCCTGTAGGGCCACGAGAGTTCGGTTGTGTTCCCAAAGGTGCAGGTTACTTGCTGAAAGTATCAGTGACTAACAGAAAAAGGTGGAAACTGCTGGGGCCTGCTGGTGGATGGGAGCTGCGAAGAAGTGCCAAACTGCACGTGTCACCGCGTCACCCATGCCTAAGGAAGGGCCCCTGCCCGGTGGCTTCCAATGGAGCGTTGCTGCAACAGCCTAAGCTCCCCTCAGCTGTGAAATCCAGCAAGGAAGTTAAAATGCACAACCAGTTCTGGGCTTTTTTAGTTCATCAGGAAGCAACAAATGGACCCAGTGATACGTATCCAGAATAAATAATGAGCATCAGTGAACCTTTTTGACCTTTCCCCAGTATTTCTTAACTTTCACCTGGGAAGACAGAGAAAACTTGGGCAGCAGTGGGAGATGATTTCTGTGCACCCCAAATCTCAACAGTTGTTCATTAAAGCTGCTTCAGCATAAGCTGGTCTTTCAGGCTTGCTTTTGGTAAAAAAAAAAATTGGAAGCTGGCATGTTCAGAGAGTTCAAGCTGTCTGAAGTTTACAGATGAATCTCCTCCCAAATTACCTTTTTTTATTACTGATGCGGAAGAGAGCACAGAGAGGTAACTTGGATTGAGATAACTGAGTTAGACATTTACAGCTAAGTAAGATGAAGCCTGCTCGCATCATTTAGATTGGAAAGATTTATGATTGTAGTCACTTTTTAATATTTGAGAAATGATGTAGCAAAATCTGAAGAATGGCGTTTGAAGTTTGGAAAAAAGCCCTGGGAACAAAAGTTATTTCCAGCTAAAACATGTTCTGGTTTGCTGGACTTCTCTGTCCTCATTTGATACTTGGAAAACCAGCCTGGATATTTCCAAGATGCTTGCTCCGGCTCAAGCAGAAGCCATGCTTTTAATGAGAAATTGTATGAGTGATTTTTGGGCTGCCTGATTCAGGAGTCAAGGCAGAAAGCAGGCTAAACCCTGCTGACTGCATTCCTGAGTCCAAGTCTGGCAGTCTCCTCCTGCTGTCCTTAATTCAGCTGACAGAGCTACACGGAACAGTAGTGGGTTTGTGTTTAGTGGCTGCACTAAGGAGTTTCACCACAAAATTAACACAGACCCTGTGCATTCCACAGGCAGTTCACTTTGTGAAGTTCCTCGGTGACTGAAGGAGGCGGTGTTAGTGCTCCGGCTTGGTGGGCAGACCTCTGGTGCTCCATTTGAACAGAGGGAAGCAGCGCTCCAGGTGTGGCACTGCACCTCGCCTCTTGTGCTGCTTTTGCTCTCAGGGGTCCCTGCAAACTAACCCCCAAACCCGGTGTGCACGGGCTAAAAGGAGGTGCTGTGCTGGTACCCACAGCTGGCACTTGGACGTCTGGCAGGCTGCTGTCCTGTGCTGGGCCGTGTGTGTGTGTGACAGCTCAATCAATGCAAGGCAAACGTTTGGTGTAACGTGAACGGTAAGTCTGTGCTAGTCTAAAATAAGCCTTGTATTAGAAGCACATGGATTTTATTATTATTATTATTATTTTTGCTCCTTGAGGAGGTGAGGAGCAATTCTGGTGACAAAAACCCTTTTGCCCTGGTGCTTTGTGGCTGTGCAGACACTGCAGGGCACCCCGAATGGGCTCACCTGCATGCTGCTGGCAGGCTTTCCCTGGTCTCAAGGAGCATGGGACCAGCTGCAGCCCTGGGACAGCACCTCTGCTGCTCATTTTTAACCTCTGCTGCTCATTTTCAAGCCGTGTCTGGCGCTGCGGGTTCCCCCTGGCCAGGCGCTGCCCAGGAGCGGGGATGTGGGGTGCTGCCAGGAGGGCGCAGCTCCCGCGAGGGCTCCCAGTGCGGGCGGCAGAAGGAACCAAGGCTGCATAGGGGCAGCTGGAATGGACCCTGCTGGCCTAAGAGCCTTTTGTAAGGCCTGTTTCCTAGCCAAGTTAAAAAAAAAGAAAAGAAAAAAAAGAGGCCTTTCCAAGCTTTGCTCCGGGTGCTGTTTTAGTGCTCAGTCCTTGACTATAATTTGGGAAGAAAAAGGAAGAGAGAAACACTAACAGGGTAGGCTTTAGGCTTTCTGGAACTGCCAATGCTCAGTTTTGAACACAAACAAGTTTATTGTCAATGTCTTGCATCCCACTTACTTTATTTTAATGTATTAAACCCTTGGGCTAAAGCAAAAATAAACAAAACTTGAGGGCTGATTTCCTGTGTTTCTTTTTAAAAATAAGCAGTCTGTCAACTTGAAAAAACTGCGGTGACTGTGAGTTAGCGAAGCATCTGCATTTAAAATAGAGCTCCCGAACTGTGAGAAGCTGTCAGACCAAGAGGATTAAGATAGATATTCCTGAGGAATTATTTTCTTTACAAGTGCTAGTGGAAGAAAAAACGTGAGAGAAGGCATGAGTTTACAGCTCGGAAAGAGAAATTGTGCAAACGTTAGCATACAAGGACTGAACTTCTGTAATAAAAAATATAAAAATAAAAAAATAATATAAAAATAAAAATACAAGGGGTCTGCAGACCTTACAGCAGTGTCAGGGAAAACAGCTTCTGGCTTTTATTTGTTGCACTGTTCTACAGTGGGTACTCAAATCTTTGTCCTTTGTGCCCTCTCTTTATTGCCGAGTGATTTGTTCCATCTCTTTTTTGTGTCTGTTAGGGCCCAGCCATCATGGCTGTGTTTCAGGGCAGAGGGCTGTTAATCCTCCCAAGGGGCTGGACTGACTCTGCTGTGAGCCTGAAGCTTTGAGGAAATTCAAGAGAGCCTGGATTGACTGCACGTGCTGCTGAACAGAACAGTGTCTCATGAACTGCTTTGTGTCTGCAGGTGCCCTGTCACACAGGGGGCTGTCGCACAGAGCAGGTAGACTCGCAGGCAGGTCTGCCTGCAAGTCCTAGTCCCGACATGAAGAGTGCCTATAGGCAGGAATAAGGGACGTGAGTTTGCAACCTGGAAGCTCCCTTTTAGCTCTAACACAAAGAGCAGCTCAGGAGTTAAATAGGAAACAAATTTCTTTTAGTTGGTCAGATCTGCTCATTTTGAGCTGATCATCCACGTGGGTTGTTTTCATGTTGGAGAATAAGAAAAATTTAATGGCTGTGAGGCAGAGCCAGTTTAATCAGTTTTGCCATTTTATTTCCAGGGCTTTCTGTTGCTTCTAAAGAATCAGCGAGCTGTGAAATGAGAACAGTTGTTTGGATCTTCAGAAAGCACTGCAAAGTTATTAGCTTCCCCCTTCCTAATTGAAATGTATTCATAGGGTAGTACATTGTCATTTTTAATGGGCATCATAAAGAGAAGCCGTGGCTCTTGAACAAGGAACAGACACATCCTGAAAATGATGTGAGCGAGAAGGGGCGAGATGTCCCAAGCATTGGCACGTCTCAGTCAGATGCAGGCCAAGTTCCTAAATAACCTGTTAAATAACCAAATTAAGACTGCCGGTCAGGCTTGCTGGTAACTCACCACTTTCAGAGCAATACTCAGACTTGTCCAGAAATATTTAAGCAGGGATTTTGAACCATTTGTTCGACATCCCACTTCGGTGTCGTGGCTGTGTGCTAGGGGTGAATCAGCGAGTGGAAGGCAGCTGTGCCCTGGTGGGTGCCTTGTGCGGTGCTGTGCCTGTTGTAAAGCTGGGGGGGACGTCGTTTCTCTTTCAAATTCTCAAACTCTCCCACTACTGTCTCAAAACTGAAGCCAGAGAAGATGCTTAACTGTTTCCTGAATGGATGCTGACTGATTTCAGAGAATAAATGCATGGATTTTATTCAGGGAGTAAGTGCATGTGCTCTTTTCTCAGTTTGGATCTTGCACGTATAATCAGTTCTTAATAGTATTACTCCAGATAGAGAGCCTTCAATAGCAAGAAACAAAAGCAAACAAGTTCTGCAACAACCTCGCCCCCACCCCCCCCCCAAAAAATAAAAAATTGGGAAAGCAAAGTTATTTATGAAGGAAAGGCAGGATGGGCCCAAGGGACCTGGCTCCTGTCACTGTCACAGTCCCGCCGTACTGTACCTGGCTGCAGTGACAGTCATGAGCAAATCTGAATAGCATGTTCTCAGCACGGTCTGACCTGGTGTTGCTTTTGTTGGAGAGTGTGTGTCACAGGTACATAACACATGACATACTAGGTGCTGATGGGAGCTTTACGTGAAGACAGACCAGGATCTGCCTCCAGGGAAAGAGAAGCAGCTGGGAGCACAGGCTCACGAGCTCCCCGTGCTCAGGTTAACGGGCATGGCACAAATTCAAGACCTTTCCTGAACTTGTGAACTTCTTGCAGCAACTCTCTGGTACCATAATGTATGGTGCATAGGGTACGGGTACCGTGTGCTCATGCTGGGAGTTGCAGGCATGGCCAAATCATCAGGGCGGATGCTCCTCCGAGGTGGGCTGGAGGGCTGACTGGCAGCTGGTGCTAATGGTCTCTGCTGCCAGCTGGTTGCTGCAGTAAAATGGGTAACTTGTGGTTATTTCTTCTGTTGGTACTGCATCTGAAAGAAGGGCTTTGAACTCCTTATCTATAGAATGGCAACGATATATCCGTTCTTACTGTCCTATGGCCAAATAGATTAATGAAATGTAATTCCGTAATGGAATAATGGCAGGTACTCACTGTGTTAGCTGCATACAACTCAGTATGCAGTGGCCCAACGAAAGGAAAATTGCTTTTTTCCCATGTATTTTATAGTGCTTCAAGTGACAAAAACGCAAGTGGAAAAGAGGCGTAATGTAAAGAACCTTTAATAGAAGAAGATATTTAGACACAACAGTTTGTGGTGTTAAGTGAGCCCATGGCAATGCCATTTCTGTACAGAATTGCATGGTACTGCATAGCAGAAGAGATCAGAAGGTGGCTGCTATGACTTCTTTCTTTTCACTATTTGCACTGAAGCAGAGGTCTGGTACTTCTGTACAACACAACCCAGAGAACACCATAGCTACGTGCAGTCCAACAGGCTCTGGAAATTGCCCATGCAATTTAGAAACAACTGCCCAAAGTTAATTAAATTTAGTGTCGTTTGAACGATTTGATTTGCTGCTTAAGTTCTGGACATCACACAACCTTGTTATAGAGAGTTGTAAAAAATGAGTTTTGTTTTTTTTTTCTGGCTGAGGGGATAACCCCTGTGTTTTGGCGAGCCTAGGTATCAATAACTTTTGTGCAAGTGTATGCCTTAAATATTGTACTATGTTGTTGTTGCCTATCAAATAATACTTTGAATCGGTTGATAGGATTCACGTGAGATGCCTGTTGAAATCCCTCAGTTTGAAGAGCTTCGTGTTGCATGTCCAAACCCCAAAGCTGGTCCCTTGCTGGAAGCTCGGCTCCCCAGTGTGCTGCTGCTGCCTTGGGCTGCCTGGGGCAAGGTGGGTCCTGCCTCCCTGCTGTGCCCATGCATGGACACCACTTACCTGCCTGCCTGCGGTGGGAACAGGAGTTTGAGAGGGGAGGCACTCACCTTTGGCTTCCCGTGCTCCCCAAACCCAGTCCTGTAAAGGTATCGCGCCCTTGCTGCTGTCAGTTACTCTCCCTCCAGAAAGAAGGTGCAAAATACAGCACTGGAAAGGGCAGTGGTGCTTCTTTTTTTCCAGAATTAAATTGCTTAAAGGCAGGATTTTTTTTATTTATTTATTTTTTTAAAAAAAGGAAATGTAATATGAAATGCCCTTTGTTTCTACATCACACCAGTTCTGTAAGGTTCATGGTGTTTACTTTCTTTTGCCAAAGTTCAGATTGACATAAGGAAAGCTTCCTTTCCTTAATATTATTCTTTTGTTGCAGAGGGTTACTGTAAGGAAGATTGTCATCTATAAATAATAGCATTGATCTTGTGTTCCCTAAAGCGGTTAAATTTTCTGTTGGAGCACAGTCCCAATATCTAGGCATTTTATGTGCTTTGCTGTACACTTTTCATGAAAGTAACACAATTGCTTTTAGCTTTTCCTATCCCTGGAGAATTTTAATCCATTTCCAAGTACCGCTGCCCCTAGAAGCTAACTGCAGATACATTGCGGGCTTACAGAACTGCTTCTGCTGTGATTACAAACTCTCCGAGTGGCAGAGGCCGTCAGGTTTGCCTGTGCATGGGGGAGGCGTGCAGGATGCTGCCGCAGCGCCTCGGACTGGGTGCCAGCTGAAGGGTGCCTGCGTGGGGTGGCAGCTGAGGGGCACGGAGCCGTGTGAGGCTTGGCAGCTGCGCTGGCTGAAGCTTGCTGGGCCACGTGTAAGTAAAAGCCTCAGCTGCTGTGTGTGTGCAGTATGGGAGGGGAGAGCTGGAGGGAGAAGTGGCAGGAATTTAGGGGGGAGAATTGGTGGGAAATGGTCTTTTTCAGGCATCAGAAGCCCTCGCTTCCTATCTGAACAGAACAGAGACAGAAACTGAGGTTATTTCCCACCTTCCCCAGCTTTTCCTGCTGGTCATACTACTGGGTTGGAAGTCTTTTTGTTCTCTAATCCTGGTCTTTGTGATTCTGGTACAATTTTATTGCTTTTTTTTTTTTTTTAAATTGCTAACTAAAGACTGAGGTTATCAAGTCTCAAGGCGCAGACACTGGGCAAGAGGAACAGTTCTTTGGGGCAGGCAAAGAGGAAAGCTGCTGTGATGCTTGGTCACTTCAGGGCCGTTTCTGCCCCCACTTGTGCCGCAGGGCTGTTTCTGTTGGAGCTGCATCTTGGCACTGTGGCGTCCTGGTGGCATGAAACTGGCAGCGCAAGTAGCTCTGGTGCCACAGGGACGCGTTTGCATCTCGGACAAGGGAAAAATGAGCTGATGGAAATAACCTAACACTCTCACACTCTGCTACAGAGAGCCCAGCAGATTTGTGTGTGCATATTTAAGTTTTCCAAAGAGAAAAAAGGAAGAAAAACTAAACAAAACAAATTATTTTGGGCCTTCAGGACATGTATTCTATTGGAAATATATAAATAGGCAATATTTGCACACAAGCAACTGCCGCCTAGAGTTCTTCTCCCTAAAAGGGAGGTTTGAGTATCTACCAGCAAGGGCTTGATTTAGGTTACCCAGGTTCAGTTAACAATACGCTGGCTTCCCTTTCACCAATAAAAAGGTGCTTCAGTGGGAAAATTACTTCTCCTGTCAATGCTTATAGGTAAATGTAGAGAAAATCAATTGAAATTGGATTTAGGATTTCCAACCATCTGGGTCTGAGTTTGTCACACTTCAATGGTGTGGATAAGAAGTGTGCTGATAGAGGAAATAGCACTGGTGTGTTTTGCAGAGAGAAGGAGCTGCTAGGCCTCACTCCTTAATCGCCAGCTTTCCTTCCTTTAGCTGTATGCTTCTGGTGTTTAGTCCCTTGGTTTCTGTTATTGCTGCTGCCCTTGCACTGTTGCAAGAAGGAAAGGATGATGAACCAAGACAGAAACCTGTGATCATCCACAGAAACTGATGTTTGTGCATCCTGCTGTCCGCAGGAACTGGCACGAGTACAGGAGAAAGTTCTGCAATACCAGGAGGCTTTGCTAGGAGGGAGAGGAATGAGTGCTCCGCCTAGGAGGTATGATTTGGCTTTCTGCTTGATTTTAAAGTGAGGGAATTACTGAGTGGTCACAGCCTAAATGTTCTGGCATGTCTGTTCCTTCAGGAAGGGATGTTCAGCTCTCCAGAGGGCAGCTGGAGGGCTGGGCATGTTCAACAAGCCTCTCTGAGAAGGATGTCTGTCCCAGGGCCGGTGGGATTTCTTCTCTCTGATTTACCATTCTAAACCATGAATGCAAGTGTGACTACAGTAAGGATATTGCTTCTATTCTGCTAAATCCAGGTAGATTTTTTTTCCCTGAGCTGAAATGCAGCGAGTGCTGATGCTCACAGTTTGTAGCCTCCTTTTATAGATTGCTCACTACAGCGGCTTGCAGGAGGGAACCTTTGCAGCTGAGCAGAGACCTGTCCAGAGCGAAATGTTTGTTGCATTAAATATAAGTACTTGAAGAATTGGATCCTGATAGTCTGTATTTCCTTTTGCTTGCAGGGCAAAGGAGATGAATGCTAAAAATTTACTCTTGGTCTTCTCAGCCTCTTTTGGATGCTATGGCACTGTAATTAGGGAAGAGTAAGCAGGAATATATGATGAACAGCTTTAGGCCAAAGCTCTGATTTGCTAGAAGATGTTGGAACCAAAACTTCAGAATACTTCCCCTGCCTTTGTGCTATAGAATCTGCTGGAGTATCTTACCCCTTCCAGTGTCCCTAGGGGAGCTTTTTTGTTATATAGAGATGCCTTCGAGAAGGGACTAGAAACTGGCCATCCCCAACCCCAAATCAGTGATCTGGGCTCAGAATATGGATACTTTCCTCTTTCCTGAGAGAGAATTTTTTTCTCTCATGGGTTTATTTGTGTGTGAAGTAGAAAAGCTCCAGCACAAATGAGAAATTCAGAGGTTCTTGTCTGTCATGTTGTAAAAGTGAAGGGAATAGGAGGATGTGTGTGGACTTGGGAGGTGAACCTGCAAGGCCTCTGTCCAAAACTTTGCTTTGAATTAAGAAAAATATTCTTTTTTTATTTGGGCTTGGTAATAAATCCAAATCAAATATATTATTTCAGCCTGCACACTAAATTATCAAGTGTTTGTACATGGCTAATTATCAATGGAGCCGAACGATGGCTTAGGAAAACACAAGATTTTATGTTCAATTTTTACTGGTCTCATTTTGGGTGGAAACAGAGCTTATAAACTCTAGCCTTTCATTAGTGAGCTTCATTAACAGTGCTATGCACTTCACTGGAAACTTCTGAAACGTTTTACAGGATTCGAAAGCCTCTTGATGAAATGCTATGGCTCGCTACTTCAGGGCACAAACAGTGGCGAGGTTTAATCTTTGTTATCTCCCTTTGTACTTGCTCAGCAGTTCTGCGTTCCCCTTGGATTTCGTTGTTCTAAGAGAAATTATTTTATCTCCCTCAGGTTCTTTCAGTCTGTTGCTTTTCTCATTCGATTTTCAAGTGAAAGAGCTTCTTTTCAAAAAAGGGTAAAAACTGCTGCCTGAGCTTTGTGTGTGGCCAGTTAGGAAGCACTGCAGTATCCATGGGGAAAGCGCGTGAAACGGCGGCGCTGCTGTGGTAAGTTTGAACCGTCCCTCAAGACAGTGCTCCTGATTTATTTTTTGGTGGGTAGTGGTGTCTCTAATGACAGTTGGGTTGTTCTTAAGAAATCGTCTATAAGGGCAGATGAATGCTACATGTAAAGCAGAATGTTAGTCTCTCCGGACTCGACCAACTGGAATTTTCACAACTTGACTTCGGTGGCAGCAGGAGTTGTGCTGACAGCCTGCGCAGACCTTCAGCGGGATTATTTGAAACTTGGTGTGATCAGCTAAAGCGGGATTTTGACAAAAAGAAGAATCTGTGGCTGCAATATTTCTTGCAGTGCCTGGTTTGCCGAAAAGTGGCTAAGAGAAACTGGGGGAACCAAGCGAGTGCTCAGGTAGAGCAGTGTCTGCAGTGTCTTTTCTCCAGCTGAGTACAGGTAACTTTCTGACTCACAGAGAAGCTCAAAGAGTAGTGAATGGGAGGGGAGAGACCAAGTGCATCTGGTGTACCGCGAGATAATCCGTATACGTGGTTAGAATTTGGCCCCAGTGCCCAGGTTCCCCCCAACAAGATAAAAGAAGGCTGCTGTCTGTTTTTCAGTGGGCGGTAATGAAGTTCTCGTACTGAAAATCATCATCGGGTAATACTGTATAAATGGAGGCTAATCAGGCTCGTTATGGAAATGAGAGCCAATAACATATTTATGTTACTTCCCCCACCCTGCCTGTGATGCCGATGCTCTCCAAAAAGCTTACGTATGGATTGCTAGCACTGACATGGTAGGTGCAAGAAGCAGTGTGAGCTTCCTGTGTATGATTGTCCTTTTTGCCGCATACCAAATAGCTGCGTGTGTAAGGTGCCCTTTACATCAAGTGTTTTATGTCTCGCAGTTGAATTCGCAAGATCAGATCTCTGCAGAGGTAATTATGCCAGGATAACAGCTGCATATGGGAACATCTCTATAGTTTCTTCAGTAAAATATTTTGGAAATAACTACGGACATGCTCGCCAAAACCTCTTCTAAATCTGGGCATATTGGCAGGTGTCTATCCTTGGGAACAGGCGAGAGACTTTTAGCAGGGATTTTGCAGGGTTTGCAAACTTCTTGTAGTGCAAGATGGCAAAACGATCCATAAATGAATATAACTGAAACTTGGATAAAAAGGCAGTTACAATTTGTAGCCACGTCGTGGGCTCGTAATTCAGAGCCTGCAGCACCTGTCTGCATGTCGTTCACCTGGTGAGACCTCTTTGATGCCTAAAATAAGATAACGGTGTGAGTTTATCATATGATGCCCCGCGGCTTTCTTTCATGGGCCAAAAAGCAAATGGATGCAAACTGTTAAAAAGCCGGACTCTGGCTGTGCTCCTTGGGTTGGTGTTCGGGAGGTGAGATGGCACAAGGACCAGAACCCCGTACATGCCAAGGCCTCGTGATGATGCGGCATCCTGCTGCCCTGACATATTGCCTCGTTGGCCTGCGTTATGTCACCACGAGATGCATCAGAGCCCCCTCCAGTTCCCTCATGTTCTTCTTAGAGCGTGGGTGCTGAGAAAATAGCGTGTGCCCTCAGCAGGTGCTCTGAAAGAGGAGTGTTTTCTAATTCCTCCTATTTTTCTTTTTGCATGTACAAAGTAGGGCTCTTTCAAAGTGTTGGCAAGCAGAGATGTAGTTAACTGCTTCAGCTTGAAGTTCAATGATACTAGGCTTACAAGCTCAAAGAGAGGTCTCTGCCAGACATATCTGTGGGGCAAAACAGGTGGTGTGCTTTGCACTAAAAATCCTGGCTTCCTGTAGTCTTCTCTCATGTTTTTTACATTGCAGCCTTCAGGAGATTCACACTGAGCTTTTTGGACTTGCTTCTAAGACTCAAGTCAGTCTTCTGAGTCCCTCCAGCAGAGCCTTCCCCCACTTACCATCTCAGGAGTCAAGGTTGCTATTTACCGTCAGCTGGCTGGCTTTTCTCGATGTGCTTTATCATCTTCAGGCCTTGCCCATGTGACCCTCATAATGACTTTGAACTGCTGTCATTTTGCTGCACTTCTGAAGAGCGGTCAGTTTTAAAAAGGCAAGGAGAGGTGGAGGAAAGTGATGCTTGTCCTGGTGACAGCAGCCCAAGTGAAAATAGACCAAAGCTTGTCTTGAAATTAACTTGACTGAAAACAGCGTGAGATCTCCAGCACCCACTGCTTCTCACAGCATTTTAGGGGAATGCTGAAAACGCCAGAAACAGGCTTGTGAGAGACAGCAAGAATTGGTGCTTCTGGCATAGAGTAATAAGGCCTAGAGAATTTTGAGAAGCAACATCCTTCGTAGACAAAAGATATCAGCATGTGGAAGCTGGTCTTACATTTAGCATAGTAGCTCAACAAAAAAATACACGTGCTCAAGTTGTAAAAGAGGTGATGGCTCCGGGGCAGGCCTGAGATGGTGCGTGCTACGCCCTCCGAGCCTGCCGGTGGTCTTACGTGAAGGCTTCCAAGTAAATGTGCTGCGATGCCTTTCTCTAATATCAGATGTCTAATACCCAAAGAGCATTAGTCTGCAGAAAAACGCGAGAGGTGAAGGATAGCTTCTGTACTGGAATAATGTATGTGTGGGTGCTGCTGCAGCCGCCTCCTCTCTCTGATGACAACAGGCTTCAAACCAGGGCACATGGTTGTTGTCTGCTGCTGGCAGCCAGCTTTGGGAACTTTTCTTTTTAATTTTTTTTTCCTTTCCTTTGTGGATTGTGGTGTCTCTGATGATAGATTGTTTTTAAGCATTTATCTATGAGGGTGGATAAACACTTGCCGTGCTGAATTTAACTGCTCAGACTTGTTGCTACAGGGGAGCTGGACTGGCCGAAGCATGTTTTTGATGCAAGTGTTTTTCTGCTATGTCATTACAACCACTATCTATTCTACCAAGAAACAAAGAAGACCAATGGAAAAAGAACAACAGGAAAGAAGAAAATTATGAGAGAAGAGTTTAGTTAGAGAGGGAAACAGAGGATGATAAGGAAGATCAGAAGAAATGAACAACAGTATTCGTGCTTCGTTTTTCATGCTTGTGACAGCTGTGGAGCGCAGTAATCAGGACTCTGTGGGGATGATATTTGGCTAGGAAGATTACTAACAGGAACCAAAATTTGTCATATGACAGTGTTGAAAGCCGATGTTTCCATAAGTACGTGTTCGGATCACACCCCTCACTGAGCTTTGCTTATCTCTAAGCCTGTGAACAGCTTTTGGAAATGAATGCTTTTTTGATTTTTATTCCCCAGTATACTGCAAAGAGGTAGATAAGCAGCTGAAATACTTCAAAACTTCTTTGTCATCCATCACTCCATCTGGTCCAGGGCTTAGCACACGTACCTGATCCTTCTCTGCTTCTGCCGTGCCACAGAGCTAAACCTTCTGGGACATGGTGGGCCTGTCGTGTTTATTTGGAGTCTGGAATGGGGCAGCACTGTGAAATCAGGAATTGTCGTGATTTGTTGAACCTTTTGAATTTGGCTTCTCTCATTTATTGCTTCAATTGCAAAGCACACTGCCTGCTAAGTAAGCTGGTGGAAAGTCTGTTACCCATGTGGCCTCTGTAAGGGCAGGATAAGCTCAGCTATTGCCAGGTACCCTTAGCTGAACAAGGGAACCCAGTTTTGAGGATAACCTGGGGTTAACTGGAGATAAAATCTTTGTTTACAGTGAATGGGACTGGTCTCTTTTACAGATGTCTGCTAGTAGCAAATCCTAACTTAGGTTTACACTGTTTGCCTAAAAGACCTGTTTTATTTTTGAGGAAATATTAAAGCTGCCTGTTTAAAACCTATTTAGGACAGAAATCTGAGTTTTCTGTGTGTTTGTTTCCAAAGTGCGAATTGCAAAATACTACTTTATTAAAATATTTTTTTTCCACACTTACTATTTCAAATTCTTTCCTGAGAAACTGTGACCCCACTTTTGAATTCCTCCTGTTTTGTAGGCATATTGTTGACTAGCAGGTTGAAATTTACTGGGTCAAAATAACTTCTTTCATGGGGATAGAGCAGGAAATCAATACATATCTGTATTACACTGATATTTTCTCTCCCTTAAAAATGGGCTCAAATATGGGGAAAACAACCAACCAACCAACCAACCAAAAAAAAACAAAAAACAAACAAAAAAAAAACCAACCAAACGAAAAAACAACAGAAATTGTTCTTTGCCCCTTGCCACCTGGGCTGCTAAATCAATCTGTGCCACTAGGACACTAGGATTATAAATTACTGTCACGGTCACTTGAGTTGGTTATGGGGTCTTTAAAGCTGGCTGGCTCCTATCACCGGGGTGAATGTTTGCCTTCATGTCAGGGATTAGCAGCTCTGGTCCTCAGCTGAAAGGGGGGATTTACCAGCGGTGACGGATTCCAGGTACTTGGTGACAGCGTGCACTGCAGAAGATCAGAGTCCATGGTGCTTGTATTTTTTTTTTAAATAAAAGCGTTCCTTAATCTTTGAAACCTTATTACATAAAGGATGTTACAAAAGATAGCGTACAAGAGGATGGATTGGTTCGGCTGTAGCTGTATGAGTTCTAGCACAGTACAGATGTCTCCTTACTTTCCTTTTATAAATACATTGATTGGGAGGAAGGGAAGATGGTGAAAATGTTGTATAAATATGATTTGTGGTGAACAGGATTAGTCGGTAGCTGTGACTTTTTGTGCTGAGGATGCTAAGCTATGAGGTTGTGCTGGCAGGGAAAATTCCCCAGAAACTCTTATATAACAAAAATTGCATTCGTCCCAGGCTCTCAGATGCTCGAGGAATGTCTAATGAGCTGGAGGTGGTGAGATCCTGCTGCTCAGAGTCTTGGTTTGCCTCGATGACCTGGTGTGGTTAAGGCAGTGGAGACGTTAGCACTCGTTGGGGTGGTAGGTGGTATTCCTCCTGGCCTCCAGCACAGAAAGGGCTGCCCACGCGGGCTGCGGTCAGCAAAAGTTTCTCTTCTGGTTTCTTCTGAGATGGTGGCAGTGGTTGGAAAGAGCCTTTAGGATGGAGCAGGATCCGTGAAACAGCTCCACAAAACTGGGAACGTTTTTTCATGATTGTGTTTTTAACCCATGTGTTGTGCACAAGTTGTTAGCCTCAGTGCAGGGCAGCTGTACTTCTGAAACTTGTACTTGTGAAACTCCTTTTGGCTGAAATGCAGCAGTTGGGCATGCATACAATTTTTATTCTCTGCCATTGCTCTCTTCAGAAATGAAGGAAAAAGAGGACATTACATTAAATTGGTTTTGAAGATCTTTGGTCCTTCAGTGCAAAATGGAGTCTGCGGAGACTTGGCCCATAATTTGTTTTACTATTTAATTATTTATGGTCACTAATTGATGTTAATTTGAAGAAGCTGCCTTCAAATTTCAGCAGTTTTCATGCAGTGATGTATAGACCTTTTTATTACTAAGATGAGTTTGCCTGTCAGTTAAGCTCAAGAAGCTTGCTCATGAAAGGTGCATGTTTAATATTAATCAGAATTGTTGTCTGGTGTTGCAGCTACCTTTTCGATAAGAATGCCAAGAGAGAACTTAGCGTTGTTTCTGTTGGCATTGTTTTCTTCCTTTCCCCTTGCCCCTCTCTTGCATTTTTTCTTCCTCTTCTGAAATCAGCAAACATTTCTTCGCACTGCCTGGGGATTGTTTTCTGGTACCACATCCTCCACAAAGAGCACCGTGCCTCTTTTTAATGGATACCAATGACACAAAATCAGTCTTAGATGTGTAAACACCTGCTGCACTCTGCGGATCTCACATCAGTTTATTCTGTTTTGTTCTTGGTTTCCATATTACACTACGCACGTTTCCACGTGGGAGACATTCTTTGTCATATTGTTTTGAGACTGCGCCTCCCTAAGCAGGCTGCTCCATGTAACATTTGTGTGAAATTCTTATTTCTTTAATCCCCACAATTTGGACTTTTATGTGACAATTTGTATTCTGTGTAGATATAAGTAAGGAGCCAAGTTATTCTGTGAAAGCACCAGGTCACTTCAGCACAAAGGAGATGCAAAAATTGTTTGCTCTCTCAAATCTTGGGAATCTTGTTACAGCCTCTGACAAGGCGTTTCAAACCATAAACATCTTAAAGAGGAAAAACCTGCACAGTTTCTTGTAGTCAGGATGTTGCTCACTGATCAGGAACTGCAAAATTTACAGCTTTTAACACCTGAAGCTAGGTTAGCCTCTGAATTGAGTAGATAATACTTGCCTATATAACAGAGTTGTTGAATATTTTGGATTTGCATTTTTTAAGCTTGAGCTCTCTGATTTGGTTCACACAAATTTAATTGCTGTTATTTTAACTACCTGTGTTACTTGAGAAAGATTTTTCAGTAAAGTAGCCAGCACTTCCAAAATTAGTCTCATCTAATTACATTGACACTTTATTTCTAAGAAGAATTTACCTACTGAGGATCAAAACGAGCAAAAATAGATCTTTCTGCAGCGAGGTGTATTTGTTGGTATCTGCGTATGGGAAAACATGCCTAGCTTTCTTCTGTCCTTTTAAAGCAAGCAGAGAGAAAAGTCAGCAGATGAGATAGTAGAAAGGAAGCATAATGCTAAGCGATGATCGGGGCTGAGGGAGTTGAGCAGGACACGGAGGGGTCCCAGCTGCAGAGGGTGGCGAGGGCGACCAGTGTGTGACTGCGCACAGTGGCCGAGCTCTCAGCATGGGGGGGTGTCCATCCCGCTGTCTTCTGTTTTGGAGTTGAACTTGGCTGATTTTGCTTCATACAAGCAATGCTATTCTTTATGCCAAGATATGGCTCTCTGTGTTTTAGGAACAGTAGTATTTAATGATTGCAGGTCAACCATCTGTGGTCTTCCATTTTACCCAACAAGCTGTATGGTCTGGGCAGCATTACATTTTACTTCACCTGGCCTTCAGTTTTTTAAATTTAATTGACTATTACAAATTCTGGAGACCGCTGAATGGCAACGGACTGCCCACAAGCAAGGAGCTGTTGCTCCCGACCTGAGATACGGTGCGGTGCAGCGGGGCAGCTGCAAAACTCGTGTCAGCTGCAGCTTGCTTTGCCTCACCATTGGAACAGCACAGCAGCATCAGGGAGGTGCTGTGCCCAGTCGGTTAGCTCTGTGGGGTTGCAGGGCTTTTTAGTCAGGAAAGAAGACGATGGCTAACGTGGCAGTGCTGTTGCCTGGTTTCTCAGGAAGCAGACCTCCAAAGGCTGTGCCATGCCGTGCCTGCTTGCAGCTGCTGGCAGGGCAGGGAGAGCAGCGAGCAACATGAAATCCGGATATCTGCAGTGGCGGCAGTGTGCTGTGGGACTGAACGTCCTAAGAAAGTGTCATAGTTTTGTTGGGGATTTGGGTTGAGAAACCCAGTCACCAGTTAAAAGAAGTGAAGGAAATAATGATGAGTCTTTATTAAAGGAAAAAAATCTGGATGTCAGAATTGGTAAAGGATGAGTGTCTTTTCCACGTGCACACAGGTAATATTGAGAGGAGCTTACTCAAGAGTTCCCAGGACTCCTTCAAGCAAGGACAATCCTTTGCAAAGACGATAATAATAAAGTTTCATTTATTACCTTTTTTCTAATATTAGTATTGTAGTAAACATGTGGACATCCAAGTATGCTATGAATGATGTAGAGTTATTTTCTTATTCAGGTACTTTCAACAGGATCAATTTGAGATTCTGTGTATGTTGGGAAAATTTACTGCCCTAAGCAATATTAAAGCATGTGCTGTTAGAAATGGAAGTTATGAAATAAACCATAAATTTAGTATACATCCACCTTCAAAAGTTATATAATGATGAGAACAAGGCTGTTATTGTCTCCTGGGGTTGTCGTAGACGTGTTGGTAGGAACGAAGGTGACTTGCAGCAGGCTTGACACAGCAATGTGACCAGCCGAGTGTGTAAGACACAAACATGTCTTTCAGCTGGGTGTCCTGGCAGGTGATGGAACCAGGTGGAACCTCCACTCATGCTTCAAAAGAGGCAAAACAGTGGGGTTTTTTTGCTTGTTTGTTTTGTTTTTGTTTGTTTTATTGTGTGTGTTTTGTGTTTGGTTGGTTGCTCCCCCACCCAGTTTTCCAGCATTGAAGGATGTCACGAGGTGATGTGGTCCAGCAGTCCGGCTGGTTAAGTGTTGGAAAATAAACAGAGAACTGGCAGAATAAATTATCTGAGCCATCAACACGGTGCTGGAGACAGAAAGGATAATGTAAATGTATTGGGCTGTTCTTACATAGAAGACATGGCATTAATCTGTCAAAATTGTCCAGGTAAATTCATCCTCTGTTGTGTGAGAGTTCCAGTGAGATGTCAGAACCACTCTCCTTGTCTTACACTGCAGAATGTGTGCATACCCCTCACCTGAGTGGCTAACAAAAGCCTCCGTCTTGCTCAGGCCCCATCATACAGGAATCCAGGCCTGCTCTGAAGCCAGGCTTCCTGGTAGCAGGGTTAACCTCTGTAGAAAGGAAAATGAATATTGTCCTGGCTTTCACCTGCCTTCATGTGCTTGGATCAGAGACTCTTCAGCACCCAGCGCTGCTCTGGGAACCAAGCTGTGCATGTGTTTTGTCTTTTTTAGGAGATGAAGGACAAACCAGCTCCTGGGTATGTCTGGTGTTGGCTTTCTCCTTAGCACGTCTAGCAACAGCCCCACAGCCCCTCCTTGTAGGAGGAAATTGCTGTTGGTAAAACATGTTGAAACACCACTGTGAAGATGTACAGGTGCCAGGAGCACGTGGCCTGTGGCTCCAGGGCCTACTCGGCGAGCTGGGCCCTGCGGCACGGCCTGGTATGAACGCCTGCCATTAGGGCAGAGCTGGGGAGGCCTTTGGGCAAAATCTCTCTTGATCTTCTGCACTCATTTCAGCTACTCTGCCTTAATTGGTGAGAAATGCACAGATGTGGGCTCTTACAGGCACAAAACATGAGGTTGGCCTTGCCAGGCCTTTGCATGGGGAGCCTGGTGGGCACCAAGGTGTCTGGGACAGGGGTGGAGGGAATGGACACCACTTCGGGAGTCAGGCACAGTGACCGAAAATAAAGCCAGGAAGAATACATACAGCCTCATCTGAAAAATAGACAAGATTCTTGTATTTATTCTGTCATAAAAATAAAAAATGCCAGCTTTAGTTTGATCAAAAATTCTAGAATAATTTTTGTGTCCTAAGTAATAATTTTAAAATGTTTGCCTTTGAGTCTTTATTCTATTAGAGTTCAAGAAGCGTTTGGACAATGACCTCAGACGCACGGTCTGATTTTTTTGGGTGGTACTTTGAGGACCCAGGAGCTGGACTCAGTGACCCTCGTGGGTCCCTTCCCACTCGGAGATTCGGTGGTTCTGTGATGTGTCTGCACGGTGTTCGTCCCAACAACTTGGTTGGATTGCCCAGATGTGCTCTGGCTCCTTTCCACATTTCAAAGAATTGAAAAGGATGCACCATCTACTGCTCTCCTGCTGAGTGACTAAAGTCTGGAATTAATGCTTTCAGGCTGAATACAATTTTTATAACAATTAGTTTTTGTGTATGAATTTTTTATATTTACAAATTGCATTTTATATTGGTGCAAGGAAACAAGCCAAATGTAAATAGGTTAACTTTGCTTCTAAAACAAGTGCTGAAGGTAAAAATTTATTCAAGCACTGAGCTTGTTTTTTGCTGATCACCCTCACCCTGAGGGGGAAAATCAGCAACATGAGGTTTTTTAATTATTTTATTGTGGGAATGTGCTCGTTCCTCAGCTGTAGGCTCGTTGTCAGTTTATGGGCACAAACCTCCATTAAAGTGTGTTGCTCTGAAGCTCTGATGTACATAATTGAGCAGCAAGCCTCATAAATATCCTTTTAAATATTTACTCAGTTATAATTTAATTTTAATCTTATTGGTGTGTACCATTATGTTTGAGTGTCTGTTAAATCAGTATCTCAGTTCTGTGAAAAGGAAGTGTTCAGGTTTTAGTATTACATCAGTGGTATAATGCAGGTTAAATTAGTTTACATCGCTGTGTTCAGAGGCTTTAAAACACTGTCTCTGCTGAAATATGCATGCAGTAATTGAGATGGATAAAAAAAATACTTTGCATAAAAATTAGAGAGGTGAATGGAAGCCTAAGTGTGACTGTACTGCACTGAACTAAATGAATTATTTCAAGTAGTTCTGAGGAAATCTTGATATTATGGAATAGTACTGTGCATGGCAACTGGGGAGTAAAGCTAGGTGTCAACTGAAGGAGAAACTGAAGCCACAAGGAAATGTTGCTGCTTGGATGCAAGAAAGTGCAAATAACCAGGAAATAAGCTTTAAAATCCAAACGTTTTTTGTCTCGGTCTCAGATTGCAGCGTTCTTACCCATCTGGAGAGTCTGTTGCCCAGACTCGAAGCTTCTGGTGGAATTTTGCATTCGATGCTATAAATTGACTTCTTACTTAATGTTAAACTAAGGAGTTGTTGAACAGTAGCTATAATTGAAGGTGTAATTTTGTATGCATTGAGAGTTATGTGTAGGAAAGCATGCAAATCGGGAGGATGCTGTAAATCACTTCAGTGGTACTGCTTTATGGAGATGTATTTACCCATTACAATGTGACTACTTTTTACCAGACAGTGAAAGCATTAAAAAAACTTGTGTATACTCTTGTGCTTTTCAAAAACTTGGCTTTAGTGTGCATTAAAACACTGAGTAGTAACTTAAAACAGTAAATTTCAAATGATATTTGAAAGGGTCGCCTGCTTTTTTAGTTTATTACAGAGAAGCGCCAAGTGAGTGCTACAGGTCTGTGTTAGTACCCTGAGACATTGTTTGCAAATTTTATCATTGCTTATTTACACTTCTGTCTGCTCATATCTAAGGCATGTGAAGATAATCTTTCTTCTGCACTTCAAATATTTTTCTTTCGAAATGTCACCAAACCTCATGCCTTTGCATGCGGCAGTATATCGGTATTAATAGCAAACAGATCAATGCCTTTGAGTAAAACATCAAAAGGGCGTTCACTTAATGTATTTAACTTCATTTCTTTGTTTTTGAGCTTTCTAGCTATTTTTATTACATTGCTTCGGCTTGTTCTGTGTAACTGCATTTGTTTGCAGCAGAAGACACAAGCACAGCATGCTAGGAGTACCAGCCAGGACGATTAGTGGAGGAGATGCTGTTACGTGGGCTTCAGTGACCCAGCTAGGTTCCTTGAGAAAGTGGCACAGCCTTTGCTGAGCCCATCTCCAGTTGTCCTCTGTCTCTGTGTTGTTGTTGCAGGGCCAATGCAGAGTGCAGGTTGCTCTGGTAAGCCTGTGTGCACTGTGTTCACTGCCACCACCTCTGCTGCTGCTGCTCAGGTGCATGTGTGGTCAGTGCATGGGAGCAAGTGACTCATACCAGGTCGTTTGCTGGGGCCAGCAGTGAGGTGAGCTCATGTCGGGGTGCTTGGTCCTAGCTCTGTTGGGTAGCTCAGCAAAAATCTTCTCCACAGGGTTCTGTGGCCAAGAAGGCCAACAGCATCCTGGCTTGCATAAGAAATAGTATGGACAGCAGGTCCAGGGAAGTGATTGTCCCCCTGTACTCGGCTCTGGTGAGGCTGCACCTCGAGTTCTGTGTTCAGTTTTGGGCCCCTTGCTACAAGAAGGACATCGAGGTGCTTGAGCGAGTCCAGAGAAGGGCGACGAAGCTGGTGCAGGGTCTGGAGAACAAGTCTTACGAGGAGCGGCTGAGGGAGCTGGGATTGTTCAGCCTGGAGAAAAGGAGGCTCAGGGGCGACCTTATCGCTCTCTACAGGTACCTGAAAGGAGGCTGTAGCGAGGTGGGGATTGGTCTGTTCTCCCACGTGCCTGGTGACAGGACAAAGGGGAATGGGCTCAAGTTGCGCCAGGGGAGTTTTAGGTTGGATCTTAGGAAGAACTTCTTTACCGAAAGGGTTGTTAGGCATTGGAATGGGCTGCCCAGGGAAGTGGTGGAGTCACCATCCCTGGAGGTCTTTAAAAGACGTTTAGATGTAGAGCTTAGGGATATGGTTTAGTGGGGACTGTTAGTGTTAGGTCAGAGGTTGGACTGGGTGATCTTGGAGGTCTCTTCCAACCTAGATGATTCTGTGATTCTTGCTTCAGTCAGGAAACGAGGGGGACAGTGTGCTCTGCTTAATAACACCCACTGATGGGTAACAGGGTCATCAGTCAAAATGCTGCCTGTGGTGGTTTTATTTCTTTAAACACGCTCTACATGGAAGAGGTGGTTGTACCAGGTTGTACATCCTTTGTTTGGCTTGCAGGTGAGGGAGGAGAAGCCGCGCAGCCCTGCCTTCTCCCTGCCCTCCTGCAAGGTGATGCTGGGGTCTGTCCCCTCCAGACCTGCAGCGACTGCTGCTGAACCTGCTACTGGCTCTGCTCAGGCTGAAATCCCACATGGAATTTGGGGTTCTTGGGAATGGGATCTGTAAGAAGGGGGGTGCAGAGAAAAATCCGTGAAAATGCTCCCTTACTTTCAGTTACGATGGTCTGCCTAAATGCATCTATAGCTCAGACTGGTGGAAAATGATTCGCAATCACCACTCATCAGGCTGCTCAGTTGCTTTTTTTGGTGTTTTCCTAAGCCCTTTAGGAAGGAGGTGGCTAGCAACCCTGCTCCTCTCACTGGTTGACACAAGGAGACCAGGAAGGGAAAGTGGAGAGGAAGCTGAATGTGAGCCCTGCCTCAGGGACTCTGTGCACTGGGTCCTTCTCCACCCTGAGCTTTTTTCCCCACCAAGAGGCAGTGCTCGCCATGAGGTCGGGGAATCGTCCTGGTGCCTTGCACACCAGTTGGGAAATGGGAATTTACTTTGTCTTTCAGGTACTCGGGTAAAGCTTTTTTATGCCAAGTCTGTGTATGCAGATGTGAGAGAATAGACCTGTGTGTCAGGCAGCAATAACAGGAATCCTTTAATTAATAAATGAGTAGCTTTTATCAGTCTGAATAACAGTTATAAGGGAGGAAATGGCCAGCTCTAAAACCCCCAGCTGCAGCATGCCAGCAGGACTGCTCAGTCTGTAGTTTTGATGCTGCTCACTTAAAGACATGTGATTTTCTGTTATCCTAGAACGGCTGCAATCCAAGCAGCGTGCCCCATTCAGCTGATCCCATCTTGGGATCTCTTGGCTTCAGCAGGGATCCCCAGCCCAGCTGGGTGCTCGCAGGGCAGCCGCAGTAGTGCCGGGCCCTGCGGCCGCCCCGAGCAGAGCCGGGCTTTGCATCCCAGGAGACTCCCTGGGCAGTGGGCATACTCTGAGCCATGCCTTTCTGAGTCGCTTTGTGCACCTTCCTGCTGGTAGAAGCAGTCTTCCTTCATTCTCCTTGCCCCCCGACCCACTTTATGTGCCATGAGCAGACAGCTGAAGCACCTTTATTTCCAGAGCTGGATGGAGGCTGCTGCAGAAGGGAAGGCTGCAGCTCCAGCAACCACAGCGAGGCTCAGGCTGTTCCACCAGGGGTGAACGTGTTGTGTTCTGCAGTGCTGCTTGCAGAAGTATTTGCTGTGAGGAAACATTTCCTGATGGGAGCTATTTTGTTGGAGAGCCCAGCTGCATGCAGACTCCTGGAACGTGCTTAGGAACCCGCCGGGCATCCAGCTTGGTGTTAGCATCGCGCCTGTTTCTCCTGGCCCTTGCCAAGGGAGGACGCCATTGCATCATGCACATCCGTATTTAATCTGAACATTAGCAAGCAAATGCAGGGGTTGTGAGCTTCGGTCTTTCTATTTTTTTTTTCTTCAATGAATTCTACTGTGTGAAAATTTTATCAGGGGAAAAAATGGTTAGGTGTTCTTGGGTCACCATAGGCTAGCTGTAGGATCCTTTCTCACCTGCATAAAGAGGGCAGCAGCTCCCCTGAACTATGTGTTGCTGTGCTATGTCATTTGCTGGTGAACGATGCAATTTGGCTGAGGCAGGACAGAGGCTGATGCCACCGAGGTGCCGGATGCCTCATCCAGATCCACCCTGTGCCTTACTGCGAGAGAGGGAGCTTAAGTTTGCCAAATATTACTCTGTGCTCACAGCAGCAGTCTGCCTCTTTCAAATGAAGATTTATGTTTTAGCCTGCGTTAGCTGCTGAGGTTTCTAAAGAACTTGTTATTGAAGGCGGTGGAACTCGGTAAAATTGTCACTTTTCTTTTCCTGGGTTATATTGGCTTGGGTATTTGAAACAAGTACTTTTGTCATTAGTTTCTAGTTTGGTCCCAAGAGAAAGAGTGTGGGCTGTAATGCGTTCATGGGGGAAAAAAACAGCAAGCTCTTTTAACCTTCGAGTGGATGCCCTTGTCTACTCAGTGCTAATTTTCATTAATATTGATAACTGTAGATGACGCTCTGTCAATGCAACAACTTCAGAGTGAGATATGACATGATTTATTAAAGCATTTTCTTTCCCAAATATTTAGCTACCATGCCATTCAAGATCCTTTTACTGGTAGAGAGAAATTCTTCTGTGTGTAGATCTGTAATAGCATAGTTTTAAAACCTCACCTAGTAAAACAATTGTTTTTAATAGTACAAGTCATCTGAAGTATTTTACAAGGTATGCAAATGTGGATAAACTTTCAGGATTCATGGCAATGCATTTGGCATACCGCGGTACAATGCTGTAGCTTTCAAGTACAGGTTTAGGGCTGCTGCGGGAAACTTTCCTGAGAACACGGACGTGGTGCTACATCTGTTGTGTACAGATCAGGGTAGCGAGTAAGAAGCTGCTCTCCCTCCTGCAGGAGTGCAATTGGATTAGCTACCAAGCCGTTCCTCAGAGCTCCTCGTCTGCTGAGCCCTGCAGGATGGGGAAGCACCGCGCTGTGCTGCAAGCTTGCTCGGGCTGCCCGTGAACACGCTGGGTCTTCTGTTGTGCGTGCGGCAGTTAGAGCAGCCCTGGGGTTTGCGTTAGGTAATTAACCTGCTTCTTAGCCGCTGTGTACTGCACGTGCGCTACAGACACGGCTCATTCATGCGTTTACTGGGGTAGTCCCACTGTTGCAGACACTGGCATGCTGGATGTTTACAGTTTTCAGAAAATAAATCTCAGAAGACAGCAGATGGGAAAGTGGAAGCATTATTAGATTTACTACAGGAGCTGAAACGCAGAGAGAATGAATGCCTTCTGTACAGCAGGTTTGTATGCTGAGCTCGTGCCCAACTTCTTTGGCTTCAGAGCATCGCTTCTAACTGTCTGTAGTTTTGTACAGGCAAACCTTGTAGGAAAGCCACTGGTTTCCTGGCTGGGGGGAAAATACAAACAGGAGAGAGACTATATGCTTATAGAGAGCTACTATACACTTTTCAATACACATCAGTTTACAACATCTTGGAAAACGCAGATAAGTGTATGTTTGAGTAATTTATGGGACTCAAGAATTAGAGGTTTCTATAGTTATGTAGGAGAAAGTTATTTCCAAGAGAGAAATTACATGTTGCATTGTCAAAATGACAGGTTTTGCTATTGTATCTTACAAAAACTGCTTACCTGTGTGTGCTAGGAATCAGTGGAGCTGGCACCTCATTAAATATTTCAGTGCTGCCAAAACTGTGCTTTAATAAGACAGGCTACTATTGAGCATCCTTGAGAATTCTGCTGCTTGAGGAGGGAACAGCTACCTTGAGAAATCAAACTTGAGAAATCCCCAGTTGTTGCAGATGGAGATGCCGGGGGCTTCTAAGGAGCATTTTGGCTTCTGGGTACCAGCCAGTCTTTGTTCTCCAAGGGCAGAAGAGAATATTTTTCCTAGATATTGTCGTTTTTCCTCCAGCAGTGGTTGGATTTTTAGTACTGGGATTCAGCGTGGTCTTCGCTAACCCTGGATGCTGGAGCAACCTGAGGTATTGCTGCAGTCAGGTGTGAGGAAGACAAGGAAGTGTGGGGAAAATGAAGAAAGCTGTGCTGGTTCAAATAGACACAGTGACTTCACTGCAAGCATCTTTGATGTCAGTTGAATAGCAGGTGCAGAATTTTTAAGTGGTTAATACTAAGTTTGAAAACTGATTTCACTTTGGGCCTTCAGAAGATGTCAATAACCTTAGTTGAGCAGTTTTCATGCCTTTTGTTCTCTGGGCAGTATTTATTTCACTGCAAATTTGAAGAAACGGTGTTATTACAAATAAAATGAGTCATGCTTAAATATTTCAAGTGGAACAATTCTATATGTAGTTTAATTTCATGCACTAATACTTTTCCTTAGAGAAAGTCTTGAGTTTTCAAAACCCTTAAACCTGTGGGACTTTTCACTTTACTGACTTTATGCTAGAAATGATATATGAAAACCAAGCCATTCTTACAAGTGGGGTTCTCAGGTTAGATACCCTAATTATGTCCTTTTATGCCTATTGAAAGTCAAAAGGAATTTGTAGAACACAGAGAAGAAAACAAAGCAAAGCACCCTTATTTAAATTCATATATATATATATGTGTATTGTGGAACACTGGACTATTTTCTTTAATGTTTTAGGGTGAGAACAAGATTTGCTCTTCTAACATCATGTTTCATGGTGAAAACTGGAAGTCATCTCCTGTGTTCATAGCATTTTTTTCAAGAAGTTACTGAATGGAAGTATTTAAGTGGGAAAAAAAAATGATATTGGGCTCTTGGTCTGTCCAGAGTTACAGTTCTATTTTTCAGATTTTTTAACAGCTCTATTTCTCAATGCCAAACACTTGAAAAGCATTGAAGGGTCTGTGGAAGTAAATGTGGACAAACTGGGCTTTATGGTCTTGGAGCTTAGAGAATTCCATTAACAAAAAGCAGGGGATCTTAAGAGTACCTGACGAGCTTTTGACACTTGGGAGCTCTGAACCCAAAGCATCTTGGTACCTTCTGTTTCTAATCTCCTTCCAAGTTCACTCTTCATCTGGTTCCCCAAGCTGATGTGAGCTCTGCAACCAGGCAAGAACACGGGACAAGCGTCCCCTTGGGTCCAGTGACAGGGCTGTAGGACGTCCTGCCATGGTCTTCAGTGCTGAAGCAAAGGATCCCTTGAGCACCTTGCCAGTCCGATTACTTGTTTTATTGCAGGTCTAACTTTCAGTCAGGTCAGCAAGCTAGGGGATTCGTTGCCTGCCGTCTGTGACCTCTGGGTTGGGAGAAGGCAAGGCGTGGGCTGGTCGAGGGTCCCTTTGTGACCACCTCTGGAGAGAATGGCCAAGCCCCAGTTGTTTTGGCTGCCGATAACTCCGTGCTTCATGTGCTGCTGGATAGAAAGGGGCACAGAAGGAGATTGCTTCGTTGGTACTGAGGAAGCTTAATACTTCATAATGTTCTGCGGTGTTGCTTGTTTTCTGATGCGTGACGTTTCTTTGATTCACTGAAGAGTGCCCGTATGGCTGCAGCTTTTTATCTTTGTTAAATCCTGATTACATTTTTGTTCCGTTTGGGTTCCATTTCTGGATTACATAAGGTCACTTTGGTACAGTAGGAACTATTAAAAATCTTAATATTGATTGCGTGTTGAAGTTAAATTGACTGTAGTTCTGAAAGTATTCCCTGAGCACACAGTGCCACAAATAACCAAGGCTCAGCAAATGAGCGTCAGAGTACTTCTTGCTGGGTAAAATGCTTGGAGAAGGATGTAAATTGCTATTGTGTTTAACTCTGTGTAGTCGTGATCTAGGGTGGAGAGATGCTGAAAAAGCCTCTTTTGTAGCTGTTTGATGGCTTGACTTCTACTGCAAAAATAGGAAATAACACTGGAGAGCAAAATGAGCATTACTGAGAGAATGCGTGGGGATGGCTGGAATCTTACCTTTGTGTTTAGGTTTTCTGCACAACTCCATTGCATTGGATTATACCCTGATAACACCTGTCAGGTTCTTTCTTGTCCTGTTAGTGTCTCCACTGCTGCCTTTCCAGATGCAAACGGGCCCAGCTGGGGCAGAAGGGAGCAGAGAGGCCAAAGGAGCCAAGTCAGACCAGTATGCCTGCGTGTTCCTGAGACATCGCAGGGGGCAAGAGTTCAGAGATGACTTGACTTGGGTTTTCAAAGGCCTTAACTGTGAGTGAGCTTTAAACAAGACATCTCAGGATGAAAAACATACTGGTTTGGACAGATGCTTTTCTGTTTTGTATTTTGAGCGACCTAAGTGGGGGAAGGAAAGATAGCTACAAGGACAGTAAAGGTAAAGTTAAATTTTGAAGCGGTCTGTAATGAATTCTTATGTTGGGTATCTTCAAGCAGGAGTAGTTTAGAGGAGGTTAGTGGGGATAACAAATAGGAGTATACATGTGGAACACTAACTGGCTGATTCCTTGAACGTAAAGCAGATTGGAATTACTGCCAAAATAGTACAGGGTGTTGGACACAGGAGTCTGGCTTCATACGAGCCCTGGTTCAGCAAGTGTACCCTGTCCTGTCCCCCCACCCCTTAGTGTTCCCACATCTCTGCTCTGCCTTCCTCTGGAATCTTCCCGAGACCCTTCCCTTTCCTTGTCCTCCTCCCTCCTGAGCTCGGTCTCTCTTCTTCCAACTTCCTTTAACCTTCCCAGGCTGCTGGACAGAGTCTTGCCTCTAGGTTTGTTTTCAGCTTTTTTTTTTCCTGTAGGCTCCATACATAAATGTGTGCACACACCCCCACACATCAAAATACACGAGGTGTCTACCAACAGGCAGGTGTGTATTAAGTGAAACGGGGAGTGCAGGACTTAACAGCTTTCTTCTTCCATCTCTTAAGGTTTAAACGTGAGCTCAGAAGAACACGTGCTCTGTGCTCTGAGGGAAGGAGGCATGGATGTCCTTTCGCTTTCCTGGGTACGAGTCCCAGGAAAACAGAAAGTTCAGTTGTCCGCTCGCTGCTGGGGATCACCTACATCCCAACTCCCCATAGGCAGTTTCTCTTTTATTCCACTTTCTGTGGTGGCAAGTAAAGGAGAGCAGTACCTAAAACCAGGCCTGAGCACTAGGTACCTGGAAAAACTAATGTCAGTTTGTTGTTGTTGCAAAGACCTGATGTTCTGTGAGGCCCTGGAGGTTTACTAGTCCTCACCAGCAGCCTAAAGCATTCCCCTCTGCCAGCTCCCTGTTTTTTTTAATAGTCCTCAGCAGCTGAGGAATTCCTAATTGTGTTTATAACAGCAGTCCATCTAACCCAATAACCTTCCATACACAACGCTGAGTTCAGCACTGAGAAATTGCTGTGTCTTTTAGCGTTGACTTCTCAGTGTCAGAGGGTGTCAATAGGTCTCTTGATTGCCTCCTGCACCTCCTACTGCTGTTTCCAGACATGTTTTGGCTCCTAACAAAGGGCTACTAAGAAATGAAAACGTTTTTTTCCCCTATTGAGCTCTAGTTAAGAGGTTCACGTCCGATGGGACCCATGGCACACCTCTCTGCATTGTGGTCACAATTTAGTATGGGAGCTGCAGATCTCGTCGCTGGCAGTCAGCTGTGTGTTACTCTCGGGCCAGTGGGCATTCAGCTTCTAATTGCGGCATGTTTTGTTGTTCAGCTCAATTGTTTCTGCTGCTTTCAATAACGTAAGCCTGCTGAAAGCAAGTTCTATCTTCATTATGCCTAATTAATACTCGCCTTTTCCAAAGAGTTTCATATGAGGCTTTGCCCAGAGCCACACACTTCAGCACTGTCCAGCTGCAGACCTCGTGGTGAAGTCGGCCAAGGGAGCCAGATGTTACCTAGAAGTGGTTCTGCACACTCCAGCACTTTCTGTGCCTTTTATGCTCTTCCAAATGGCCATTGTTACAGTCATTCTCTTTTCAGACCACAGCTTGTTACGTCTGGTGGGTTGGATCCTGCTGCTCTGGAAATCAGGGAAAGAAGGAGCTGAAAATGGTCCTACATCTTAAAAGTATCACAGTGTATTTCCTGAGGAAATTCTGTGCTGGGGTTGCTTTGGCCTAAGGTGATAAATACCAGAACTTGTGCCAATCTCAGCAGCTTGCTGAAACACTGTCTGTACTGCAGTCATAGCAGTAACTTTTAGGTACTGAGAGCAGAGAAGAGAAGGATCGGTTAGCTTTGCTCTGCTCTGTCACCTCACACAGCTTTATGCCTTTTCATCACTATTGCTTTCTTTAAAGTTCAGTGATAGTGATTTTTTTATATATATGTACACTAAAACAGTTGCTTATCTGTTCCTGTTAAGCACTGACTATGAACTGAGCACTCCAGAAGTCACGGGGCAGGATGGAGGGAGCTTGACTTTGTCCTGGTGCTTCTCTTTGATCTGACTAATTGTGTCTGAATAAGAGAAATCACAGCAAGAAGTCTTTTGTGTTGTGTCCTTTCTGCTTGCCACCTCTGACACTGAGATGCTTCCTGTCCCCCAGTCTTTCCCAAGTGATGCCTGCATCTGCACGCAGGTCCTTGGGAAGCACCAGGACCGCGGGGCAGGGCATCGCCTGCAGCTTCGTGGCACCACTGCGTGTGCTTCACTTATGTGCTCTCCACCTCTACCAGGAGCAAGAGAGGAGCAGGGCCAGGTCCTGTGCCTTTCAGTGCCTTTGAATTCCCGAAACAGGTGGCTATTTGATTTTCAAGTTTGTAGTCTCCAGCTCAAGACAGAGCCTATTTTGTAAGATTAATGGCTCTCAGGGAAAGGGAGAATG
>CM021709.1:5393479-5577020 GCA_011074415.1 Stictonetta naevosa
GAGAAGTCTCTCCTGAGCATTGCTGAAGTGTGCTTCGGCCCGATTTCAAACCTCCTTGTATCATATTAATCATTCCTGACAAATGCATGACCCCGAATGAGAGAAGAGGATATTGCATCTAAGCTTTCAGGTTCCCAGAATTACCGAACTATCCCAAAGGAAACAAAACACTTACTGCCCTTGTTGCTCACTGGGTTGGCTCTGGGATGCGGTTCTGGTTTTGGTCCCAACTCCACCACGATTTTAGAGATGCCGTGATCAGGGCTGGGAAGGGCCTTTCAGTTTTGCAGCTGTGTACCCAGTGTTGGCAAATGGGGAATCATTTCAGACTGGAATAAACGTATAATTTTTTGGTATTTTACTTGCCAGATATAATGCTGGAGAATTTTCTGCATTTAAAGGAAATCTCCCGTTGTTTCCGAATGACAAATTTTACTGTGGACACATGTAGAATAAATGACAGAAATAAAAGGAAGCATTTGGAAAGGTTGGATACCAGCTACTGCAGGACTGAACAGCGTTCAGTGGGGGTGCAGAGACCCAAGTGCAGAGGGACGTGTGTTGGGATACACCCCAACGCTCCTACCTTTTGGAAAAGCCAAGAGCCAAAGTTTTTTGGACAGGAGGGTGAGAGGCTGTGTTCCTGGCACATCCTCAGTTACTAAATGCACTTGGGTGGGAAGAAGTCAGCCTCTGTTGGAACAGGGACTGGGACCCAGGGATCCCGCTGGGCCGGTACTGCCACGTGGACGGGGGCGATGCACCGCCAGGTGCTCGGCTGTGTCTCTTGGGGTTGTTCCTGGCGGTCAAGGGGGTGCTTCGGCTGAAACTCGGTGTCCAAGTTGACTTCAGGTTGCCAAAGCCAATCACAGATTTCAGTTGCATTTCCATGGTGAAGCTGATAGTTACAGGGAAAAGATTTCTGGGGCGTGACCTAGCTGGCCAGGTGATTACTGCTATGGTAGCACGGAATGAGAGGAGAAGTGTCGTTTCTGTGGTCGTCTCTTTGCTGGGAAACAAACTTCTTGTCATCTGTAACCGTAAGAAAAATGTCTGAATCAGCAAATGGGCAAATTTGGAACCTGTGCATGCCTAAAGTAATTACATTACAACTTCATAATATGGAAAAATAAGTGATATCTACTTTTCAGATGGTGAACAAAGCCACCACACGGGTCCCTGTTAGCATATTCTGTCAGGTAAATCTTTGAAGACTGTTTCCCACAGCAGTCAGAAGCTATGCAGAGCAATTACCCACTCTGTTTTGTGCTATAATTTTGTAGTCTGTAGAAGTTTGCTTGAATTTGGACTTTTTTTTGGCCTTATTTTCAATACCCTGTCAGGAAAATGTGTACAACAATGCTGTAAACAGGAGACCAAAAAAAAAAAAAAGAGAGAAAGAAAACATATACCAGCTGGTGCCTGGATTGTGGCCCTTGGCCTAGTCCGGCTTTGAAACACTGCCAGGCTCGTGTAGCAATGCCACATGGCGGCGAGGTGGCACAGCGCTGGCACAGGTGCCCCACGCCACACTGCGGCTTTTCCTTGGGCGTAGCACGGAGCGTGGCTCCCCGGTGCCATCCCCAGCCTTCCCCCGGAGCGTTTCAACGCCGCTGGCCGTGGGCTCTGGGTGCCCTCTGCCTGGAGGCTCGGGCCTCCCGGCTGTGTGGATTTTCTGATTGATGGTATCGACCAAAGCTTGCCCTTCGTGGAGGGGTTAAGAACGTGGGATCTCAGCTCTGTCTGCCTCGTCAGTCCTCTTGACTTTGGAAGGTGGGTTTTGTTCTGGGGGACTCTTCTGCGCTGTCAAAATGAGTTGAAACTTTCGAGCTGGGGCGAGAGAGGTGGGATGAGAAAGGGAAACAAGCTGTAATAAACTTGGCCAAATAGCACTGTGAAGGCTCGCTTTTCCTTGCAAGCAGCTGTAAGTACAGTTCGCTACAAATTCAAGCCGGAGGCCTGAGCAGCCACGTTTCTGCCCTCCTCTGGTGCTCTCCCAGGGAAGGCTGTGAAGCAGGAGGAAGCAGGACGGCTCTGCGGGAGCCTCTGCTCCCCGCTCAGCTCCGCGAGCCTTCCCTGCGGGGGGCAACATCCGCGGCAGGGGCTTGTCTCACTTAGCCCTGCTCCAGTGCTGTTGGCTGAAGCGGTGCAGCTAACCCGTGCCGGGAGGCTGCAAGTCCCGGTGGGCTGTAAAGAAACCGAATGTCTGCTGTAGCAGCATTGCTCGAGCCTCCAAGTACTGAGCCTGCTTTGGAGGCTGGCAGTAGTGCTTCTGCCCGTCCCCTCGGCTACTGAATTTCCCCTGAGCACCAACCTTGATTTCCTCTGACCATCTGTGTTTTTAGCCAGCTCATCTCACCCACCCAACAGGAATACGTTTAACAGTAATCAGTGGGCTCTAGTGGAGATGAGGTCAGTGGGGTCAATTCCAAAGGGCTTTTTTCCAGGTTCATTGACCCTGTTCCTTAGGAGCCCACACCTTGTCCTAACACGGATACCTGAGAAGTTCCCTCACTTTTCTTGGCATAAATCCAGCTCCTAAATAAGCAGCCTGATCATTTCAACCAGCAAAGGGCCTCTCTACTGAAAACAAATAGCTTGACAAATGTTGATACAACAATTATAAATAAGGAGTACAAACAGTCGAGTATCTCTCTGAAAAGAATACCAGTGTATGTTGTATCATTTTCAGGAACTGGAGCCCTCTAGAGAGGGCTGGAGCTCTGAAGACTGGGACATCCAAGTGTCAGAACATTGTTAGCAACAGCGTGGAAATAATTTTCATGTTCTTAAAATAACTACACCTCCGGACTTCTAATAGGTAGCTCTTAGGAAGTAGTGGTGATTCCCCCACTCCTTCCCAAGGATTAGCCTTGGAGCAATGCCTTTCAACACATCCTCTAAAGAAACTCTGTGCTTCAGAAGATATCCTAATGAGAACACAACGGCAAACTGCAGCCTGTAATACGAAGGGTGCTGTGTTACGAGTGGATTTTATATTTAATACAGCCGCTGGGGAAATTTTCCCCCTTTTGTGTATTTCTAAAGCTTGTAGTAATGTGTCAGTGCAGAAAGAAATTGGAGATTATTAATCTGCTAAAATAATGTATTCCTTCAGCCACACTAGGGAATTTGAATGTTTAATTTCAGTTTTTGTTTGGGGAGAACCAGGAGCAGTGCTGAGGCTGCAGCACTTGGTGCTGGCTGAGGATGGCTCCCCAGCTCCCGGCCGTGGCTGAGGCTCCAGCTGCACAGGCTCAGAGTAACTCAACCGTGGCTGTATTTTGTCTGCTGCCACACTTTTTATTTATTTAAATTCATCTGCATGGTGGTTTTATCAACAGAGAGGACTAGAACTAAGAAACAGAACCCAAACATCCCTTTTGTGCTTTCTGTCTGGCTCGTCTGTGCTGTTACTTGGATTCGACATCCGTGTAGGAGCCCCAGCTGGGAGAGGAGTGGAGCTGCACTGACTGGTGGCTGGGGTGAGAAGATGCTTTGCTCCTGTCTGCTTGCTCTCCTGCACACACCAAAACAGCTCTTTGAGAATTAGCTTTGTCAGCAGCTGGCTTTACGAGAAGCTGCACTTTGAGCTAAACCTGGATGGAGAAGTGCAGATTTTCAGAGGCCCAAAGAGTTTTGTGCTTTGTGCCCCGACAGTCGGTGAAGCTGCTGCTCAGTAAGCCTTAGGGTACAGTCACACACCAAACCTCTGTGTGTGGTGACTGTTGTAATTCCCTTTTCCCTTTTTCAGCACAGCCATTGCTCCTTTTCAGGGCGATGCTGGACTCCCGGCTCTGGAGCGAGCTGACTTTGCTGGCCTCGGCTGTTGGACAGATGGCAGCAGGGACTGGCCAGCACTGCCGTGCCATTAAACGTGTGAAACAGCGATGGCATGGGCCCTGCCGTTAGCGTGTGAGCTACACCTGACCTGAAAATGGCAGGAGAGCTGATCCCAGCGGTTGGGCTGGCCTGGGCCAGAGGAAGCATCTGGCCTGGTGCGTGCAGATCACTTCATGCTCCTCCTCATGTCCTCCTGTTGTCCAACGCTTGCCATGGCGGTCTCTGGGCTAAAACTCTCCTTAAAACCTTTGGCATCCTGTGGGATGCGAAGGTTGGTTCTGCAGTGAGAGACAGATACGTATGGTACGGTGTGCCGAGGATGACGGCCAGCAGAAATGTCCGTGTGCCGCGTATTGCTGGGCTCGGTTCTGCCTCAAATCATCTACGTGGTGCCGGAGCAGGAGTGCCCCTGCTCAGAGGACAGGAAGTGCAAAGTCAGCCTGACATCGCCAATGCATCCCCTCTTTATTTATTTTTACATGAATGTCTCCCTCCTTTGTCGGTGTTCTCAGACAGAGCTGTTTTTGTGATGGATAATCATGATGTGGAGGATGACAGAGCATAAATTGCTATCCCCCTCTGTCTCTTCCTTCAGTTCTGCATTTCAGGAGTGCAGAGATCCTCACGATAGCCCACAGCGGCCGTGTTACAGAGCTGCTTCATCTTCCCTGGGTGCGCAGCACAGCGGGAGGAAGGCTTCTGCTCCACCTGTTTCTTCAGAGCATGCAGGGACTGCAGGGAGGTGTGCGTGATCTGTAGCCGTGCCTGGCACTACAGCAGCCCCATGCTGCTTACACAGGCATGAAGATGAAAACCTAGTCCTTGTCCCCACGTGTCAGGGACCTGCTCCTGACCTCATCGACCCAGGCTTTCAGCGGGCAATCTGTGGTGGCCATTCTGATGTAAGCAAGAAGAACATTTTCTTTATGAGGTGCCAGACTCTTAAGCAGGGTCATTTAGACACTTGTGTTCGTAGTCGCAATAGCTTTTGGCACAGCACAGTATTTAATGCCTTTTTTAATGTTTTATTGGATGGCAGCATTAGTTCGTGGTGAGGCACCTAGATTGTTGGAGGGAATAGAGCCATAAAAATAAGGAAGCACTATCATTATGACAGCAACAGCCGTTGCTGCCAGCCGTTATTAGCAAGCTAACTTCATCTCAGAAACAAATTGTACCCTCCTGTGGGCCGGGGCAGTAGATTGTTTTCATTATGTATGCACTATATACAGTGTAGTAAAAACTGATGGCAGTCACTTTGTTTTATAGCCACATGGCACGGTACTGGGTAATCTTGAGGAAGAAGCTCAAGCCTTGGCATCGTTCTTGAATTTGTTCAAGTAAAACCGACTGTGCTCTCCCGTAGTGTGGCTGCAATACGTCATCACCTGCGGGGTGGTGGTTGTGCCCTGCACAAGGGGTCGGAGCCCCCTTCTCGTCCCATCCCATCGCGTTATCCCCGGCCATGGGGACGCAGCCAGCCCCCTGGTGGCTCAGCAGTGCTGCTCTTGGGGGCTCTGGTGCCCA
The DNA here is from genome assembly GCA_011074415.1 of Stictonetta naevosa. Classification (NCBI taxonomy): domain Eukaryota; kingdom Metazoa; phylum Chordata; class Aves; order Anseriformes; family Anatidae; genus Stictonetta; species Stictonetta naevosa. The sequence continues at coordinate 5,398,850 of CM021709.1, forward strand.
CAGCAGGCGTTTGCCTGCAGACCTGCGTGCTACGCTGCGTGCCGTGCCTGCCTTCGTGACGGGGAGGGCCACCAAAGTGGCTGCCGTGTTGGAGGGCAGGTTGGGGTTCTTGGATGGGCAGCGTGGCTCGGTTATTGGCCTCTGTGAGGCTGAGTGGGTACGTGATTGAAGGAGTGAGGATGAAGTAGGTAAAAGATGAGCAGAGTTTGGATAAATTCATGTCTCTATCTTCACTGGATTGCTGCTCCACTTCGTAATTTATCTTTCAAAAATGCTTTAAGTGTTTTGCTGAAAGCCTTGGGCTTCCTTGACTACTTTTCTCATTTCTCATTGGAAATAAATGAAGAGGAGAGCTTGCACCTGATCTTTCTCTATCCCACTATGCAAGGTCTTTTTGGTTCTCTCCTTTTACCTTGTAATTTCCAAGTGAAAATCTTCCGAGACTTCACTGAGACTATTCTGGCCTTGCTTTAGCATCCTGGCTCCTGCAGCAGCTGTCGAAGCTTGAACCCAAGTGCCTTTTCCTCTGTAAGTCTCTTGAAAGGATGCCCTCAAGTCACAGGAGCCATGGTTTGCAAGTTAATGACTGTGGTTCCTTTCCTTTCTGATGCTTGCCAGATGTATGCTGATGTGTTACCAGGAAAAGTTAAAGCACGAGGAAGGTGGTTGTTAAAAAATCACATTTAAGCTAAGACAAAATTCTCCTTAAGTGCTCTGCTACCATACAGAGCAGTTCCTGTTAACGTGAGATACAAAGAGAGATGAAAAAGCTCAGGTATCCACTTCAAGCCCTTCCGTTATTGCACTGATTGACCTGTCCCGTGTGAGCAGGCGCTGAACTCCAGCTCCCCAGGGTCACGGTGTCAAGGGGTGTAAAGCTGGGCTGGCTTCACTGCACCAGGGCCGGCTCGCCCCGTTGGAGGTCTGGATCTCAGTGCTTGCTGTGGGGGGCCAAGTTACCTGAGCACAAAATGTCGAAGCACAAAGGATCATGAACCTGTATGCAGAACATGGGCAGCCTGTTACCTGGCTGTATAGAGGCTTGCCAAAAGGATGCACCAATCATGCAGGAAAAATCAGCCAAAAATACACATTTGCAGTCTTAAAAATAATGCAGCCCAGTTAGTTTAGTCCCAAGTAATCTGTACAGTTACAAGTTGTAAACAGAACTCACCAAATAATAAAATGCAAGTACAAAAGAGTAGGAGACTCTGCTGGCTGGGAGGAAATCTGGACACGCGCGTGGCTGTGAGATGGCATTTTTGCCTGGTCTCTCGCTCCATCTGTGGCTTGGTTTTCAGAAGGCCTGGGTTACCTCTGGGCACAGCACTGGTTCTTCCTCACAAATAATCTTCTTCTGAGACTCTCGTACACTTGGCCGTGTCGTGCTGTGCCCTGCTGCATGCGTGCTCACTTGCCAGGGTGCGCCTTGTGCTTTCAGTGGCTCTGAACAAGCCTGAGCCTCCATGGAAAGTGCTGAGTACCGAGCTGCCGGTCTTGATTCCAGAGAGGGGCACGGTGAGGTCTGGCTGAATCACCCTCTCTTTAGTGTGCAGCCGCTTAAATAAACGTTTCATGTTGGTTGCGTGATGCTTCGAAAATACAGCAGTTGTCTCTGTAACCACCGCACAGGAAATAAATAGTCGATGGCATTTATAGCAATCAAAGTGTAATTTCTGCTTGCATTTTCATGATGGAGCATTTCATAAAAATAATTTATTTCCCACACTTGTGCTCAGAAAAGAGCTCTAGGCTCTGTGGAGTGAGAAATCCTACAGTGTTATGAATTGTGCGAAGTTCATTCCCAGAAATGGTCAGGATGCTTGCGAGTACTTAATGAGTAATTGTGAATTATTACAGGCGCCCTATGTGAATATCAAGTCTCTAGTTTGTTTGTCTGGGGACTCTTTTTGCTTCTGTGTTGCTGCTTGCAGTAGTTCACTTTAATGAAGCAAATCTAGCTAATAGTAAACAAATATTTATTTTCTTTTTATTATTATTTTTTTTTTCTTAATACTTAAGGCGTTAGGCCAAGCTGCAGCATCTTTGTTTAGTGTTGCCTTAGTGGGCTAAGGACCTAACCCAGTTAAGCAGAGCAATGGCCAGGCGTGACTGCGGATGCATTTCACAGCCCCCAGTGGCCCAGGTTCGGGTGCTGCAGACGATGTGAGCGATGGGGACGGGACGGGAGCAGGAGGTGGCATGGTTGCTGCCCCGGGCTGTGTGCAGTCCAACACCAGGAGCAGGTGATGCTGTGACACTGGTGCCACCCTTGCTGCTGGCTCCCTGAGAACTTTTTGGTCCCTTGTGTCTTTTTGCTCCACCTGTAAGCAGAGCGTGGGGCTTGCTTTCTTTTGTGTGAGTGCAAAGCAGTGTGTAGGATTAGGGGGTTTCCTCTGTGCTGGCGTTCTCACTCTGGTTTACTTGAAGAAGGCTGCATGCATGCCACCAGGAGCAAACCCCCAGGACTGCTTGTGTGTTGACTTCATCCCGCGTCCCAGACCTGAGACCACAGGCAAAGGGATCCCAGCACTATGCCCTCCGCTCCCGCAGAGCTGCAGGTGGGGGCAGTTGGGCAGTAAGGCCCCAGCTGGTCTCAAACGGGGGAGGAAATTGGTGCCTACAGCGAGAGGGTGCCAGGGAAAGGAGGGAGCAGGGAGCCTGTGTCTGGGCACCAGCACGCCTGACGCAGAGGCCAGTGCCTGGGGATTATGAACAATAAATACAAATAGCATCTGGACGTGGCGGGGATAGGTGTGGAGTCTGAGGGACAGAGCAAAGGAAATGATCCTACGGCCAGGAAGTGCATCTTGAGCAAAGCCCGGTGTAAATCTCTGCCAAAATCGCCCCAAGCCTGCAGCCAGGTGACGTGTTCAATGCCCCTGCTTGGCCCTTGCTGGGGAGGGGTGGCCAGGAGACCAGCGTGCTGCACTGCGGGGCGTTAGTTACAACAAGCATTACAGTAATCATTAGAGAAATTGTTTCAGTAAATTCAAGGTTTGGTTTTTAAGATTTTGAGCTTTGCAATTGAACATATTACCCAGAAAATACCGCTGGCCTCGCCTCTTATCTCATTTGCTTGCAGCAATGTATGAAGCAAACACAAGCAGTTGTTTATCTGTGTGGGATTTGTTTATTATCTTTTCCCATTCATTGCTTTTCTTCCCCCCATGCCCTCAATAACAGAAGTCCCATAGGCAGATACAGCAACCACTTCAGGCTGTTAGTGGTTTATGGCTTTGTCACGAGCAGAAGTGCTGGAGCAGCGTCTGTGGAGTGCCGCGTATCGAGGGGTGCAGCGCGCGGCCAGGGGAGTTGTTGGCCTCTCGATGAAGGCGAGAGCAGCCAGGCGAGCGGTAGGGGCACACGTGTGTCAGAACTGCTGCACCGGGACATCCCTGCCCTCCTGGGGCACGAGCTGCCTGTCTGCAGATCTCTCGCTTGAGTGTGAGCAGTGGTTTTCAGAGCCGTTCGGTTAGGCTGTCATTCACCTGGAGGCTGCAGAGATCCAAAACCCCAGGCAGAGCTTTACCAGAGCTATTTGAGATCGTTGTGGCCACTGTGTTTGAGCCTCTCAGTCTTCAACAGGCTTATTTGTGTGAAAGCGTTGTGATGAAAGGAAATGCTGCCATCTCTGCATTGCAAATGGAACATGGAAATGGTCACCCAGGGACTGTGGTACTGAGATGGTCCCTCAGGGGGCCTGCGTCCTGTCCCCTGGGCCGTTCCCCATCCATGTAATTCCTCAGGCTCCAAAGCAGCCCTTTTCCTCATCTTTGCCTTAGTTTCCTATCCGAGGTCACTCTGTTTGTGACATGCTGTGTCACCAGCGGGTGCATTGGTGCATTTAGTTGGTCTGTTCCTGTGCTTCAAGTCCTAGAGCTGCTACTCTGCCTCAGAATTGAGGTGCCCTTAACCTTTCTTCTTTTACTTCACTTTCTAACTAAAATAAAATTAATGCAAGGACAGGTGCTTTCATTTTGGCTCAGGACTGTCAGCATTAGGAACAACTGGGTATAAGGTATGGTAACTAAGCCACTTCTGAAAGCAGTTCAGGTGTCGTTTCCTGACTGTTCCTGTAGATAAGACCTGAGGCTGCAACTTCGGAAAATCCCTGCCTCTTTTCAGAGAATCCTTGCAGCTACACCATCTTCTTAATTTCCTTTTAACTGTGTGGTCCCCAGACTGTTTTTCTCAGCCACAAGTGCTGCCATACTGGGTTAGACCAAAAACCCCTAGAGCTCCGTGTCCCATCTGAGGTGGTGCGGGCACTGCGTTTATTTCCCTAAATAAACTCTCAGGCTCTAGAGGGCAGCAGTCCAGCAGCTCACTGATCTCTAGGGGTGTGAATTAATGAGACTTCAGGATTGCTTTTGGTTTTTTGTCCCTTTAAAAAAAAAAAAAAAAAAAAAGTCTTGTAACAGCTGTGGGAAGCATTCCCCAGCCCAGCTGCATATTACCCAGTGCAGTACCTTCCCTGTGCTCAGCCTCCACTCTCAGCAGTTTCACCTGACGCTTCTTTCCAGCTGCCAATGTTTCTCTGGGTAATGTCCGTACTCTGGGGCTTGCTGTTCCTCCCTGAGCACGGCAGGCTCAGACCCGTGCTCTGGGCTGCAGCAGGGACCTGCTGCTGCTCTTTGCGAGCTGCTGGATGGATGTGGACAGAGGCTCGCAGCTTCTGCGGGCTTTTGCTGTAGGGCGGAGTGGTGGGAGGGTGGCTGCTTCCACGTGGAGAGGGCTTTGGGCAAGCTGGGTCAGTAGACGCATACGTGTGACTTTGTTGGAGTTACTAGACTGCATCCACCACCTCTTTCACCCACAAAAAGATTTGACGCCATCTGGTTTTGCACAGACCTATGTAAATGTGTGGGATGTCTAATGCCTGCAGTGCAGGAGCTGCTAGAGATCCCACCTACTAAATAACATGTTTTTACACCATACGTGTGACTTCAGGTACACTTCAGCCACCTCAGCTCCTGCTCCAGAGCTCGCTCTCACACCCGTGATCTCACCTCACACGTTTTCATTCCCCATACCTGCTGCCAGGGCGCTCCCTGCGGGTGTTGTGCCGGCACCCCTACAGCTCAGCGGCGTTAGCGGTGTTGGCGTGCTGCAGGGAAGCCCCGTGTCCACAGAGCTGTGCCTTGAACGGGTTGAGTTGTTACTGCTCACATCTGTTCTTTGCAGAACAGAAGCTGAAGTTGTACCGATGCAGTTTGAGCCATGTATAAGTCTGTCTTCTTGGGCTTGAACCCCTCCCTGCAGCCCAGCTGTGCTGGGGAGCTCAGCTACGGGTGCTGACCCCTGCCACTGCCCTTGTAACACCTCTGGCGTGTCTAAAACCAAAAGCGTCCTCCCTCCGTCCATACAGCTGTCCTCTGTTCTGTCTCAAAACTGGCAGCAGCAGTACCTGGGGCACGGTAGCCGAATACTCAGAGTTAGTGGGCTGAAAGCCAGCTTCAGATCTTCTCCGTTTCGCCCCTTTTCAGCAAATCCTGCCCAGGACTGAGCTGCGCTCACCCTGCGGAGGTTCGGGGAGGGAGCAGGTGCTGCTTGCTCTGTCGGGTCCGTAAGGCGGCTAAGAGTGCTCTCTGCTGTCTGCATGCTGTAAAGGTACACTGTCCTCATGGAAAGAAGAGGGCGGCCAGGGACCAGGAGAGCCCCCTCTGCACCAGAGGGGCCCTGGGAGAGGAGATGCTCCGGCAGCCCTGGGCCTGCTCCCTGGGGCCCAGCCCAAACGGCGGGCGCAGGGTTCCCCGGGCTGGTGATGGCAACTGTGCTCGTGTTCTGCCTCCCAGGAGCAAACTATTGGGGTCACATCACTCCCGTTTTGGGAATGATGTGGTGTGTGGGAAAAGGTTAATAAGGCTGAAATTAACTTAGAAATTATTTATGTAGAATATAAACTATAGATGGATATAAAGAACAAAAGCCTGAGCATATATTGCATTACAGAGATACTTGAAAATGTGTAATTCAGTGCACTTACTTCCACTGAAATCCTGGTGCTCCTTAGGGAATCCGAGCCTTGTTCCTTAGGGAGTCTGAGCCCTGCTCCCACTGCTTTGAGCCCGAGCAGGTGGCTGCAGGGCTGGCTGGGGCATGGCATGCACCAGACACCTGGGACCTGGCAGCTCCCCACTGCCAGCCCAGCCCGGGGCAGCAGCCAGGACGGCCGGGGACATCTCTCCGGGTAAGCAGCCGAGCCCTTGGCCTGGGCGAGGAAGAGGCGGGGACCAGAGACGGGGGCCGGTGGCAGTGCTGGCTGCAGCAGTCCAGGCAGGCACTTCGTGGTTTCCTACAGCAGAGGGTAGTGTTAGCTCTGCCTCTGCTGCTGGAAACCCGGATCAGTTCAGAAGGATCAGCATGCCTCTAGTCTTGGTGTTGCCAACCGCCAGGAGCTGGAAATATTTACAGCAGGTGTACATACACATCTTTGCCACTTTACTGACAGTATTTTTTCCGTGAAACAAATGTAATCCATTAGCTCTCTAACTCTGTACTGCAGTGCAAATATTTAGCCTGCAAGGCTTGCCAGGCTGCTGATGGCCTGACAGCTTTCTTGTGCCACCTGTAACAGCCTCCTTACTTGCGTTTTGTCTTCATTCTGGGTAAAACTGTCACACTTTTTGCAGAAATCCGTATCCTCTGATGATGCCGCCTGCCAGATGTATGAGATCAGATATGCAAGATCTATAAGGCAGAATCTAATTAATGACAACCACATTATTACAGTTCCCATAGCTCTTGCCGCTGGCAGGCACATCTGGGATTTCTCCCTGGCACAAAGCAGCGCGCAGGAGCCCCCATCCCACATGTCCCCCGTCCTGCAGTGCTGCACTGGGGTGCCACAGGTGGTCAGAAGCGGTGCGAGAGCTGGCAGAGCAGTCTGCCTCCGTTCTTGCTCTTTGGAGGCACAGCAATTGCTCCCAGCCAGCTGGAGGCTCAAATCTTCGAGCAGCACCGTGTGCTGCATCCATGGGGCACCCTGTGTGCCTGCCATGCTCAGAGGGGTGTTGGCAAAGAAGAAGTCACAAAATTGTAAGCCTTTATTTTTATTTTTTTTCCCCCGCTAGTGTAAAAGCAGTTTCCAACTTGATGTTTCACCTAGAGATGAGGTATTTGCTCTTACACATTGAGATTTGCTAGAGAGGAGGAATAAAACCCACTGACACAGCTGAATTTGTAAACTTTAAGATGTTTCCTCTTTGCTTGAGAGATGCTTGGGCTCTGGTGGTGTGGCGTCACGTCAGCCCCTGTAGGAGTTCAGGTGCTGCTGGGGTCGGTGTGCTGCTGTATCACACGGCTCTGCAGCGACTTGCTCCTGCTGAGCGGGGTGCATCTGCTGCGCTGCACTGCTCTGTTGCCATGTAGCTGGCAGGGTGCTTCCCTGCTAAAATACCGTTGCTGTTTCTGGCACCCGCTTCTTTCCTGGCTCTTGCCTTAGGACCCAGTGTTTCTCTTCCTCCACGCCCCCCCTTTTTAAAAATTATTTTATTTTTATTTTTCAACTCCTGTTTGCTCCTGTCAGGCTCCTCATCTGTTTGTCTTCTGCTGGCCATTGCTGCTGGCTGCATGGCGAGCTGCAGGCTGCGTGCTGGCCCTGGGGCACGCGGCTGATCTCCCAGGTAGGCTGTAGGAACGTGGTGTTCAGCGCTGCCAGGAACCACATTTTTCATGCACCTTTGACTTCCACCTACGCTCTGTGCTCCCTTGTACATTCCTACAGGGGCTGGTACCGGCCGTTCTGAAGCTGTAAGCGTATTCCTGCAGCTGTTTGTTTAGGGGACAAAGGAAGGAAAAAAAAACAAAAAACCAAATCTGAAAAGCCTACTCACCAGAAAACTGATTCCCTTAAGGTAAGCCTTTCCACACAAAAACAGCCTGGTCTTGATTGCTGGGCGAGGGAACACTCAGTGCTGAACAAGGAACAGGTTTAGGGCCCTTTCCTTCCTCTAACGGGCTCTGACCCCCTGAGCTGGAGCAGCCAGACTGTACGTCGCTTTCTGCTGCGGCAATGTGTGCTCTTCTTGTGGTGAATGCAGCAGCGCGCCACTTTGCGTATCTTTTTAACTCTCTTGAGCAAACTTTGAGATCTCTGCGTTTATTAGTTTAGCTTCAGTGCTGTCGGTATGTGCTGCCTGCTTTCGTAGAATCATTCAGGTTGGAAAAGACCTCCTATATCATCCAGTCCAACCTCACCCTAGTACTGGTCCCCCACCAAGCCGTGCTACTGAGCTCTGCATCGCCACGTCTCTTGAAGACCTCCAGGGATGGTGACCCAACCACTTCCCTGGGTGGCCTCTTCCAATGCTGCACAACCCGTCCAGTAAAGAAATTTCTCCTAATATCCAATTTCCCGGTATCTTTTGCTGAACTTCCTTGTAGATACTTCTATACTTAGAAATGCGGAGGTGCCCTGAATATGAACATCGGGGCTGGAAGCTGCACATGTGGGCCCAGGAGTCAAAGCCTCTCTTCTTAAGAAAGAGTTGTTCTTGTAACAGAGAAGGAAAAAGGATCCTTTCCCAAAATATTGGAGTCTGAAATCATCACAGAGTTCCAAATGAATTATTGTGAGCAAGAAAGATGAAAGATGAAGTATTTAACAGTATTTGCCACAGAAGATTAAAACTGTGGGATTTGATGTGACGAGTGAATTACGGTGCTGAAAATAAATCCTGGGCTGAATTCCGGGTCTCTGGTATTTCCAACTGACCGTGTTCAAACTACAGCAAATATGAGTTGTGTTACATAAAAGCCGATGATCTTCTGAGTGGTAAAGACTATACATCATCAGTTGTCATTGAATTTACCAGTCAATTAGCATATAACAGCTCTGCCAGGTTAAAACGAACACATGTATTTTTGTATGTATTTACGTGTGTGAAAACAAATATTACCCGTTTTCTGTACAAAGACGTTTTCAATGGGACTGCACTCAGAGAAAAAAAATCCTTCTTAGCAGGAACTATATCCCGCAGTGCCTGCTGCTGCCTTACAGTTGTCTTCCCAAATGTGCCAGCTGCTTTCCTGCAGAAAAGCGGTGTGCCAGGCGCGTTGCTGGCGGTGCTGCATGGCGGGGAAGGCAGCAAGGGCTGTGCCGCAGGAGCGTCCCTCGGGTGTGCGGGTGGAGGAGATGCCCGGGAGCCGTGTCAGGCCCTTGAGACATTCACCATGGGGCTCCGCTGGCAGTTTGCAGGTTGTGTGACGGGGTGGGGAGGCTGAGCAGGGACAGGCACATTTCTGCAGGCTTGCAGGGAATTCAGCGAGGGCGTCTTTCCTTGTAGGTGTCAGAGCCGTGATCCCCATGGGCCCTTTCCACGCAGGGCACGGAGCACTTGTCTGCTGTGACAAGTTCTTGTACGTAAAATGTGCCTTTTTCTTTGCGAGGATACTTTTGTTGTTGGGTTAAAAATGGGGAAACCCATATGGCTGTGCTTGTTTGCCATCCAAACTCCGGTTTGGTCAGGACTTTTGAATATTACCCTGTTAGCTTTAGGGACCGAAGCCGTTGTGCTGTGGCTCAGAGTAACACCCCTCCTGAGGTATACGTATGTATGTGTTTCCGGATTCTCTTATGCAGACTCCCCAGTTGCAGGCTTATGCAGAAGAGAAGTATTTTTTCAGCTTTACACTGAAGCTGCGCGCAGTCACCCCTTTGCAAGGCTGGGCAGTGGGCCTGGAGCAGGGTGGGAGGCTGGGCTGACCAGGGCGAGCCCATCAAATTGCACAGTTACTGGGCCATCACCCTCCCTGAGCATCACTTCTGGGGAAAGAGGAGTGTCAGCAAGTGAGAGCCGGGCAGCTTGGCTTCCGAAAACAAACCATTTTGAGCCATCTGAACACAGAAGCACAGTTCTGCAATTCAAACGTTATCCTGGTCCGTACCGTTTGCCAGCGATGGAGCTGTGTTTTTAGAAGTCCTGCTTGCTGTTTGTTTTCCCTCCTGTTCTTTCAGCTGCCGGTTTCTTTGAGGCTTGATGCAGAGCTGGGTGTTCAGACTCAAGACTAGTTCATACGAGGTATTTTGTTTAGTGTCTGTCTCCATTAAGCTGTGAAGAAGCGCCCACCTTCAGGACAGATGGAGGTGCAATACGCTGTCACCTGGTCTGCTGGCAGCAACAAGGCTGGGCCACGTTCTCAGGTGACACAGCAGATGGGCGGCTCGGGCCTCTGCAGCTCTCTGGGGCCCATTAGCTGTGAATGCTGCTGCACAGAGCCTTCGGTAGGGGTTGGTTCTGCGGGCTTTTAACTTTATTGGTTGTTTCTGTTCCCTTGACAAGTGCCATAAAAATGCCCGCTCCGTTGGCAGCAGTATATGTGGCCTGGTTTGCTGGGGTTTCTTTTTCTGTTTTCTAAACAGCAGCTAAGAGTTGGACATCTCTGGTCGTGCAAATAATACTCGTCTGTACCTGTCGTGCGGTCATCCGTAGATCTGCGTGTGTTCACCTAAAGCAAACCCGACAGGCAGCCCTGGGGGTTTCACCTTACCCTGGGGCAGGTGAGGTGGCCCAGGGCCAGCCCCCAGCCCGCAGGTACCGAGCTCCTGGTCACGGCTGGGGGCAGCGGCAGCTGCTGTGTCCTGCAGCCAGCGGGCACCCGGTGCAGCACCACAGCCACAATCTCTCCTGGTGTTTCTTGAGCATAAAAACTGGCCTGAACAATGAGTTCTGTGCAAAATTGCTGGTGGACAATCTTCACGGTCCCCTCCTGCCAGAACAGCAGGGAGAAGATTGCCCTGCTTGCACAAGAAAGTAGCGACGTGCCTACCTGCAATCACGGTGTGCTTCTGCTTTGCCCCTCGGGTGATTTGTTGATGACTTTCTGCATTTGTTCTGTGCCTTACTGCCTTCTGCGCAGCTTGGGCACGGTGCAGAAGAGGATTGTTCCACTGTGAAGTAAGAAACCAGACTTACCTTCCAAGCGTTGAGCACTAAAGCTGAATATTGCCAGGAGAGGTCAGAAAGCTCACCTGAGAGGCTGAACGACCTGGCTGCCCAGAGGAGGCCCTGGGAAAACGTGCTTCTTGTGAACCATCCCCAGGGATGCTCCTGCCTGCTTCTCCTGGTGACTGCTGTCAGTCTCTGATTGCACCTGTCTGTGCTCAGCTGTCAGGCAGGACATGCTATTTTTCCAGTTCATTTGTCACATTGCACTTGGTGAATATATAATCTCCTCCACTTGGTTCCGGCAGTTCTGCTATGAAGAAGAGGGATGCCACGTGCCGTACATCCCAGGAGCTTCTTTCACAAAGAAGGCATAAACACCTGGCAAAAGGTGGTAAGGGGCGGTCAGTCCTGTTTGACACGGCGAGAGGCACAGCTACCCCACCATCTACCTCATTTCAACAGCCCCCTCCAGTCTTACGCTTCCTGAAACCCAGGGTACTTCTTCCTGTGTGCCATGCTCTCATTGTGCTTCTGTTTGCCCACAGCACAGATGAAGCTCACAACCCGTATTAATATTTGTGCTCACTGAAACTCATGAATGGTTCGTGTGAAGCTCACAGCATTTTCCAACAAGTTTTTGCTGACTTTTATATCAGCTTCACGCGTCTCTTTTTGTCATATAAAAATCATTATTTCAGTGGAGTTTTGTTTCAAAGTTTTGGGTTCATTCACACCTGTGATAGAAAGCAGGGTAAAAGCCAACCGCAATTCAGACCACTGAAAGGAGCATTTTTGCCTAGCTGCGTGGGGAAGGCGTTTTGCAGGCCATCTACAGGCAGCTACAAGAAGCGTCATTTCTTCCCGTAGTACCATGGCCATGTTTGCAAGGGTTACACCCCAAACTTGCATGTGTAAACATCATCTTCAAATGGTAAATGAGACCATGAATAGGCTTGCTCTTCCTACGAGCCCTGGAGAGGTGTGCGGAGTAGGAATTGCTGTCTCTTCCTGGTCCATGTGAAATATCCCTATTTAGGCCAAGGAAATTATAACCCGGTATGTTCAGAACTCCTTGAGGAGTTTTGAGGCTATGTTCCTTTTCAAACAAATGGCATCAACCCTCTTACCTGTCAGAAATGCAGTGGCACATGGATGGCACCGGCTCCGTGGTCTGTGAGTTTCACAGCACCTGCAAACACTGACCTGCCCCTGCCTACCTTCATGACTTTCAGCAGGGTTCTTTTTTTTTTTTTTCTTCCTGTGACTTTGTCATGTATTCCACATTGTTTTGAGGACTGAGTAATTGTTTTCCGTCTCACAGTGTCTGTTCACTGAATCAAGCCCAAAGCTAGGCATGATTTTAATCTTAATATTGCCAGTAATTATACCAAGCTGCACATCTTTCTTTTCCCTCTGCAGCTTGAATTGAATTCCGTCTTTCATTGGAACTGTGCTTTCCTTAAATTTTCAGTTTCACCAGGTCATGGGCTTTTTCATTCAGACATCCACAACAGTTTCGAGTTGAACCTTTACAAGATAGGTAATTCCAAGAGTGTTGTCAGAGAGTTGTGTTGTATCATCCTCTGCTGAGAGCACCCCGGCATCGCTGGGGCAGTCCTCCTGCCTGCAGCCTGGGCTGCCCAGCCAGAGCTCGCGGTGCCCTGCGTGGCTTTCTCCTCTCCTGCTGCTGCTCCTGGGCTCCATTTTACTTGGTAGTAATTTTTGTAGTTTTGGTACAACGTCTTGGAAATGCTGAAGATTATTCAGAGCTGTGCTTTTCCTGTCTTTTGCGCAGTTTCTTTTACATTTCTCTTGTTATTTGATCTGTGAAATTTCTGAATTCTTACTCTTATGATCTGCTGTTTCCCAGTTTTCTTCTAAATCCAAGTCTTTAGTCTAGTTGTACCTTGCTTTCATTGTAACACTTCCACACAAAGTGATTTTTTCTGAAGGCAGACACAGCCTCGCCTATAGGTCTGTATTTGTCAGCAGCCTCTTCTGTGAGCACAGCCGCTGTCTTATAAGAAAAGCTGCCAAAGTACCCTGGTTCTGTCTGGCTCATTAATTTCAGAGCAGTCCAAAATGCTCCAGCAGGCTCTCTCTGCTTCTGCAGGCATCTTTAATGTTTGTCTGTCTCCTAACAGGTGCATTTCAGATCGGCAATATTCTTCAGACTTGCAGGCTGCAGGTTAATAGCTTGCCCTCTTGTCCTGGTTTACTTCAAAGATATTTAGGAGATCAATGTCTTCAGGGCTTCAGGGCAACATTAAGAAAGAAATCTGTCTTCTGTGTGTCTCCACTGTGCTGGAGTCCAGCTCCTTGTTGTGGACACCAAGGCTGTGTGTAAATGTTCCAGGGTCTTCAAGTTTCCCCAGTGAGCATCACCTAGGTAGGGAGCTCCAGTTGTTCCACCTCTTGTCTCTTTTCTTTCTGCCTGGTGGCAACTTCCCCAGCGACAGCTTTGGGAAACTCCCTCAGCCCTTCAGAGCAGGTGCCAGGAAGCGTCTTTGGCCAGAAGGATGGAGGTGTTGATGTAAGTTTTAAGCCTGTGAAGTGCTTGAGGGGTTTGGAAGGCGCCGAGGACTGATTGCACTCCGGAGGAGTGCTGCAGTGCCCTGCAAGAGCTTGTCCTCTGAGCTCCCCTCCCAGACGTGTCCGTGGTGGTCACTCGGGCTGTTTGTGGGCTTTCTGTTGCTGTGTGGGGTTTCTCACCGGGTCTCTCTCCGGTGCCCAGTCCCAACCAAATCAGCATGGAGCAGGTTCGTCGGCTGCCTCACGTGTGCCTTTGTTCTGGGAGGCGATGGATTGCAGAGGGCCTTGTCTTCACGTACCCGGAGCGTATTCCAGCCGAGGATGTTACCGAGGAGGGAGGCGATGCCTCAGTGCCTGGAGATGTCCATGCTCTTGGGGTCTTGTGGCCTTGTAGCTGGATCCAGCAATCACAAGCATCTCGGTCACGTGTAACTCAGCTATTTATATGCCAAGAGAGCCGTGTATGAGGTGGATGCTACAAAAGGAAATGAACCCAAGGACCTGTTTCAGTGCTGTTTCCTTAGTGGAAGGGTGTTAACTCCTTCTAAAAGAAGGGAATTTTCACCTGCCACAAAGCTCATAAATTATTTTCCAGGTGAAGCCGGAAGGCTGGAGAATAAAAAATGTGATGAAGGACTAGAGCCTAGTGGGGCGGTGGCGGTGGTTCCTGGAGGCTGGAAGTGCTGACGGATGTTCGCGGTGTGCCAGGGAAGCATTATTTACTTCAGAATGCACCTTAGAAAAGAAAATCACCTCTGTTTTCTGCCGAGATGAAACACTTTTCCTGGCTCTTTATGTATGTATGAGTGCACTGGGGGGAACTGAATTCATGGTGTGTGGAGGCACAGGCTGTCCTCCTCGCTCCTGGAGTTTCTGTTCTGCTCCTCCAGCCCCCGGCACCCCACTGGATCCTGCTCCTTGCCCCGCTCTGTCTCGGCTGCTGGTCTGGGATGTCCCCGTGGTGTCCAGGCTGGGGCTTGCTGCCTGTGCCCAGCCCGAAGCAGCTCTAAGCTCCTCTCCCAGCTGGCAGAGCGCGGTCCCGGCCGTCCTGACGGGATAATTGTGTTCTGAGCAGCCCGGTAACTTTGCAGCAGCACAGCGGGAGCTGTCTTCTCTGTGCTTGTTTTACTGCTGTTTGGATTCCTTTAACATTAGGGCTCGCTTCGAGGTTTGTTTTCGCTCAGCAAGCTGTGCAGGTGGCAGATGTGACTTGAGAAATGAAGAACTTCCCCTGGCTGCCCGCAGTTAACCCAGCACAACTGGAGAGGGCTCGGGCAGCTCTGCGGCCAGTTAGGCATTACCTGCCTGTGTTCGGGGGTACCGGCTGTGTAAGCTGACTTGATTTTACCCGCGAGTTTGTGGTGTGCTTGTAGGGAACGAGGTGAGGAACCAGCCCCAGCAGCCCCGCGGGGGCAGCGAGCACTGTACCAAGGTGGCAACGCCGAGGAGGTGAGACCCAGAGCGGGGGGGGGCTGCTCCTGGGCCCCCTGCAGCCACCAGGCAGCCTCCGGCTGCTCTGCAACAGGAAAATGGGACAAGGGCCCTGCTCCCCGGGCAGGCACCGGGCTGTCTGCGTCGCTCTGAGGGCGTCTGTGCACTTGAGGGTTTTGATAGCTGAAGTCGATCTTCACTGCCACGTTATGAAACTGTCCCTCTCCTGTAATTGTGCTCTCACCAGCCGTTCTTTAGATGACACCAGAGGATGCTGTTCTTCGTTTTGTGTCTGCAGGAGGACACGGATGCTTTAGGTTCGCTGTTCTAATTACAAGCAGGGATATTTGAGTGTCTGATTTTGAAACAGAGATTTGTTGCAAAGCCTACGAGTTTTTCAATGCTATTTGTTGGAATAACACGTCCAATATCATTCTAATATTGGAATAATCAAGTCCTCCTCACACCTTTGTGGTACAAACTTGGAAGCGGGGTTGTGTTAAAAACATTTTTTCTTTGCCACAATTCACTGCGTGCCCAGTGGGTAGGCTTCAAACAGCGAATTACTTTTTGGACTTTAGAAAATAAAGCTGGAACATACAGCCACTAGTCTGAAACGCCTCAGTGTGAAATAAAACCACATCTTTCTGGTTTTAATGTGTTTTAATAATGCAGAAGAATATTTTAGAATCCAGAAGTGTTTCTGAATGGACACAGGTGAGGTGGTATAGGAAACACTCTGGCTTTTTTAAATACTTCCTTCTGTTTGTTCTCCTTTTCTGACTTAAATGCTTTAGAAGAAACAAAAAGACACTGATCTATTTTGATGCTGCGTGGTTATTTTGATACTTTTCAGCTAAGTATTCTGGCAATTTTTGTCTGTCTGTGGTGACAACACAGATGAGACTTTTCCCATTTCCTGGACCCGCTAGTCTGAGTGTTTCAGCAACATGCAGGAGCTGAGGTGTCCCTCCTCTAGTAGCGGATGGCTAGCTGGGAGGATGTCAGGTTTGTGATCGATGCCTTTCTGATGTGGCGATTATAGCTGTTGCCTTGAAACAGCCCATGTGAAGCACTGGCAACGACTTCAGATACCCCCTTTGTGGTTCCTGCTTTGTCTCCTGCTTCTTGAATGTGCTGTGTATGATATCCCCAAACCTGAGCTCTGACGAGGCAGCGTTAGCAGGAAGCTCAGCCACGGCCCTGAGCAGCAGCGCTGGCACCAAGGGGCCCCTCCGGCTCCAGCCCCATGCTCTACATGGGGAAGGGGCTGGGGGCTGTGCTGGGGGTGTCCCGTTGTTGGTGCTGAAACCAGGGGTGGCTCCAGGAGTGGTGAAACCCGGGCGGTCCTGTTTGAAGAGCCGGCTCTCAGCACAGAGGTGTCATTCACAGGTGTTTGGAAACCACGGGGGCAGCCCTCTGCTTGTGTTCAGTGAGAGCCAGATCCAACCATAGTGAAATTTAACAGAGGGTCCCTCTAACTTCATGGGAAGTTGCATGAAGTAACTGTGACTGCTCCTTTCCCTGTTCCTGATATGCAAAAAATCCAGGATGATCACTTAGCAGCTCCCCTGTGGCCTCTGCTGAATGCCAAGCAGCGTACACAAACGTGCGGTACAGGACAGAAATAAGTAGATGTTCCCAGCTTAAAGATGAAAGGAAAAATATAAGACTGCAAGAAACCGCCAAAATCAATGGCTTTGAACCAAATCCCTCGCTTTAATTCTTGACCATTTTCAAGAGGTATTTGCATAGCTATTTTTCCCCCTGACATAGATTTTCCTGAAGAGTTTTCTGCAGAAAAATCATGGAGCTCTGACTTTTTGACAGTTCAATCTTCTGCCCTATTTTACCTTTATGTGCTCTCCAAGTTTAGCTGTTATTCACCTCTGCCAAGAGCATTTTAAAGGCTTAATATAAATCTTGGTATGTGCCATTTAATGCGTGAAATGTATGCCTAATTTTCCTGCAGAATACTCAGAAGACACATGCCCAGGTGATTTTTCCCTTCCAGTTGTAGTTTGATCTAAATGCAGAATATTCATTTGCGACAGCAGCCTGCTGGATTTCCATGGAAATGGCTCCTGCTGGGGGGGAAGCAGCAGACTCGGAGTTACAGGTAAGCAGCGAGCCAGAGCCCGTTTGTGCCTTTTTGTTACGCTCCCTAAGCTGGTGTATCGAGGCAGAAGCACGTTTCCTGGAACAGAAGAACAGCTGAGCCTGTCAGCCGTATTTAGTCATTGCTCGGAGCAGCACCAAGCTGATGCCAAGCTGCCAGCGGTGTCCGGGCCTCGTAAGGGACTTGCCAAACCCTGTTCTGCTTGGGAGCGCTTGGAGGGCTCGCCCAGCCATCTGGTGGGGAAGGAGACGTAAACACGGGAATTAATTAACTGTAACCAGTCTCTGCTGAGCTCGAGCGGGAGATTTTTTTCTGAGGGTTGGTTACATACCTGGTTGCAGGTATGTAACTCCTCTAACAAAGCACGGGGCTGTGAGACCGCCGCAGAGCAGGAGTAAAGGTTTGCCCAGTGCTGATGGAGAGATGCAGCCTTCCCCGTCCCCTGTCTCAGGAGGGCTGGATGGCTTGTCTGAGGGGCTGCCAAGAAAATACTCTGTGGGAAAACAGGTGTCTGGCGTGGTAACCTACACCTCAGATTTTATAACGTTTTGAGTTCTGTAATGGCAGTATTGAAAATCCTTCTCCTGCCTGTAACCTCAGACTCAGAAGGCAGAATGGAGTAACCCAGCCTGCGTGAACGCCCCTTGGTTACAGCTTGGCTCCTATCAAATAAAAAGGGACGGGCCTTTTTTCTTTTTCAGTGCCTAAACTCTCAGAGGTGGGTATTTATTGTGTTGGGAAGCTCCGTCGGTGCCTAATGGCAGCCCCACGCACCTGTTTTGTCCCCCTGACAGAAACGGGACCTCTTTCTCTCGGGGAGGTGTCCGGTGGAACCACCAGCCGCGGGGGCTTGCTGCTCTCTGCGGCGATTTCCACTGCTGCAAAATGCGGTGTAAGCTCGCATCGTGGCAGGAGTGTGTGCATGTTTGAGACTGCGTGGTTACAAAGAACAGGGATGGCAACAGAAAGGAGCCTAGTCAACGCTGAAGACACTTCTGGGGAGTCTTCTGGGTCATCTTTGTTCTCTTTTTGTAGCCCATGATGGGCTATTGCTAGCCCACGACACTACTCACGTACAAGTATTCATTAGGGTGGTATATTAGCAACCTCAGCTCCAAAAGATTCCAAAATACAAAGCTTGATTTTTCCTTCAGGTTTTGTTATATATATCTTTTTTAAAAGGTGACTTGAAGTTTCAAATTAGAATCCAAGTGCATATGTATGTAGGCAAAAATTGAAATCTTCTGGTTCAAGACCATTTCTGTGTACCTTATAGCTGTGTTTCTGTGACTGCTGTAATATTCCTGTCTTGAGCGACTGGTAATTGCTTTGAATCTTTGTTATAAATTATATTGAAATGCTTTGCTGCATCTGTACTGGTCCTGGCCCAAGTGTTGTGCCAAGGTACTTTTAAATTCGCTTTTGTAGCTGGCAAAATGTAGAGGAAAACTGATATTTTCACAAAAAAAAAAAAAGAGAGAAAAACAGAAAAAAATCTGAAAAAAAAAAGTTGAACTTCATTAATTGAAGAGAAACTAATTTTGGTTTGGCTTGGGACAGAGTCTAGAGGTGGATTTCTCAGTTGAAGTATCTTTTAGGAAATGATGGGAAGTCAAGCAAGCATTCAATTGCTACATAACCTACCCTTGCCTTCCTTTCAGGGACAAAAAAACAAAACACAGAAATATTGAAATTGAAGTATTTCTGCTTAACAAGTGAAAGTTAGACCCTGGGGGTCGCAGCCGTACCTCTGAGACCTGCCCTGGGTCCCTGCCAGATGTTAAGCCTCAGTCCTGCATGTCCCTGCAGCGGATCCCATGCTGGTACCCGTGGCGCCGTGGGCAGGTGCCGTGGCCATGTGCCGAAGGCAGAGCCAGGCAGATTTCTCGGTGCTCTTAACTCAGGTCGTGAGTCTGGTTTGGCCTACCAGGGCTTTGCCTGGGCTGGGCAGCGTCTGGTCAGCGATGTGTGCACTGCCTGAATTCCCTGTGCATCATCCCACATCGTCACATAGTGCCTGCTCGGTCCTTCCTGGGCGGAAGGCTTGGAGCTGCTCGTGCACAGGCTGCCTGCCAGTTGTCCCTGCACGTGGCCGCTGGGGCTCCTCGGGGAGGGCTCGAGCCTCCCCGCTCAGCAGGGGCTGGCAGAGGTGTCCCAGCGGGGGCTGACTGCCCCACGCAGGGATGCTGGAGGCTGCAGCACGGGCGGGCAGAGCGGTAGGGTCGGAGAAATGGAGGGTGGAGGTATGGATGGTGAGGATCCTGTGAGCGAGGAACCGAACATCCCCTGTACCAGCAGAAGTGTTGCTGAAAAGTGTGATTTGTGTGGCTGAGGGCTCTCCGTGCAGCAACTGGAGGCGCGGTTTGAGCAGCAGAGCATGTTCCAGCAGCAGTTTACAGCGTGCGTTTGTACGAGCACAATTAAGGCAGCTGCCCGCGGAGCGCGTGTAGCTCTGCCTAGCAGTGCTATTTACTGTGCAGTAATTTATTTTAGCCTCCTGAGTGCAGCACACCAAACCTGGAGACCCACGGGGATTTTTCAAAGAATAGAGGATTGCTAAAGGACCGGGAGAAGCGGCTTATGCAGACGTGGGGGGTAAGCCTTCAGAGGGTTGGAAGCAAATCAAATAATATGTTTTTGAGAATTGCCAGAATGAAATAACGGGCATGGGCCAGTGAATGTGCTGGGGAGGCACAGTAACACGGGCTGCTTGTACTTCTGTTCACAAAGCTAAGAAAAAGAGCCATGCAAAAGTAGAAATTGAAGGGATACAGGCTGATCCTCTGCCTCATTCCAGTAGGCTGCTCCCTAAGTAGACTTCCGTTTGGAGAAGGCGTTCTGCCACCTACAGCTGTTTGGTTATTCTTTCTCTTTACGCACTTTCACAGCCTAAACTTTTCTACACTGGAAGCAAATTTCCCCAGGGTTCCCATTCTACCTTGCAGTGTTCACTGTGTGGGAGTTAGACCTGTTAGAGCAATTTTAAGTATAATCTGCTATTAGCAGTATTTGGGGCTTAAGTGACAAACGGGAAATTATAAATAACAACTCTTTGAGACCTGGGTGGAATTAGGGAAATCGCAGTGAAATGCCTGGGTTTGGTGACTGCTTCCCTGGGCTGGGGTCCTTGAAGCAGCCGTGCTGGACCTGCAGTCCCACGTCTGTACTTGTGCACAGCAAAGCACACGGTGTAGCACTGGAGGAGCTGCTGCTGCAAAAATCCCCATGAATTCAGATTAATATGGAGGCCCAGTCTCCCAGCAAAACGCCTTTATTTACCCACTAGGGCAAACACAGGTGTGTTCTCACAAAAGTAATGCCATGTATAAGAGAACAGCTCCTCGGTCCACTTATAATCAGCTCAGTTTTGAAAGCTAGCCTCTGTATTAAATATTTCCATTGAAGTTTCAGACCAAGAAACCAGGGATTTGATACATTTTTATACTTTTATCTTGTTACCAGCTATGGAAGACCTAAAACCTACTGCTTTCTTTCTTTTTTTTTTTTCTTATTGTAACACACTTCAGGATCAACCTGTCTGAAGCTCATGTATGCAAGAAGAACTGCTTTTGTGTTTGAATGCTCATTTTGGTGTCCTCCTATCAGATTTGGTATTGCATTTGAAACCAGTTCTACACGATTAGACTCTCAAAATGCATTTTCCTACAGCTGGAGCTTTGCTGGCTGTCTAGGTGTGTAGGTACTGAAACTGTTGCTGACACCTGCGCTGTTCCGAATGCACACCCACCGCTGGGGAGCTGAATCCAGGCTATCGATGAGGGTGCTGGTGCTCAGCTGATCCTGCTGTAGATGAGGGAAAGGCAGCAAGAAAAAGTTTGGTGAGAAATAAGGTGATAGAGCTGAGCAGTGACCTAGCCACCTTCTGTCTCCACGAGCCTCAATTATATTTTGATAGCAGACTTCTCTTCCAGTCACGTCTGACTGAGCACCAGCCTGGAGGCAGGGTCTGTCAGCATCCCCGGGGAGGACGGAAGGAGACGGGATCGGTGCGAGATCTGCTTTCAGTCAAGTTCACCCTGGGCAAAATTCTGCCTTTTGGAGCTCCCAGCACAGGAGCAGCCCCCACGGTGTGCAGCTCACAGGCATGCCCGCATCCCTTCCCTCTGGTTGTGGGGGTCCCTCCATCGCCACCCACTTGTCCCTAAGGTGGGTTGTTGGGCGAGTCAGGTTCCTTGGTCTTGTCTTTCCCGGGAACCTGCTTGCAGCAGGACCTGGAGGCAGGGACCGGAGCTGCTGCCATCGAGCCCAAGGACAGTGGGGCTCCAAGCCTTTGAGAAACACCTGTTTTCAGAGAGCTGGAAACAGGAGCAGAGTTCCTGAGGTGTATATGAAAGGGCCATTGGCGTTTGCTCCAAGGTGCAATGGCACTTTCATTCGTGTTGCCCCGATAGTTATCATTGAGCTCTGCCCTGCAGCGAGTGCTCGGCTGCTTTTCCCGGTAGTTTCTGGCTTCTCGTGCAGCACGACTGGGCCTCCAGGTTCTTGCTGCGCCGCTTTCAGCTCTGCCGGGAAGCTTCTGCATCACCACCCCTTCTCCATCACCAACCCTTTTCGTCCCAGGAGCTGTAATGTTAAAAAGGCTTAGTCGGAAATCTGCAAATTCATGCAAAAGGCTCCCAAGATTTTGTTTATAATTTTGGGTTTTGGTTCTGTGGGAAGTAGAAGATCAGTGGTCTCGTAGAATGAGGAACTGGAGAGCATTTGTAGTTTCAACACTGGTTTCTGCTAATTTTCCTCTGGTCTGGGGAGTGCAGTCTGACACCAGGTGTCTGAAAGCCATGGGAAAAATTAGAGGTAACAGCAAATTGTTATACATTAATTACTCTTATTCAATTGCACATACAATATCTGCATATATTTAAAAGAGCATTGCTGTCTCTTAGGAGAAGAATTAAATTCTTTTGTTCTTGAGTTAAAAACTAATTGCTTCTGCAGAATTAAATCTGGGGTCGTTGCTTTGCAAGTGCAGCATTTCCTCGCCTTCCATGTAAGAAAGCTTTGGATTTGCATAGAGCTTAAGGGATATATATATACTACATATATATATACATAAATGTGTATAAAGTCTTTCCCACTCCTGGCAAGTAGAGAATACCCAGAAATTTGGGACTGGTGGGGTTTTACAATGTTCTGCTCAGAAAGAAGTGGATAATAAATGAGATAAGTATCTCGGAGAGGTCACCCCTCTAGGTGAAAAGCGAGACGAGCTCCTTTGATGTCAGTGGATTTCCAAGAGTATCGATAGGATTGGGCTATGGCTTCAGCTCCTGAGCCACATTTTCCAAGTGGGCTCAATGTAGGAAATGAATTTTAGCACCCAGTTCAAGTACGGTGGTCCTCATTCAGGATAGGATGCTTTTTAATGTGGTAAACTTGGTAAGATCCCCGTGGTTTTATTTAGTTGTATGATTAAATATTTATTCTTGGTTTATCTGGAGTTGCCTGGAGATAAATCATTTTTCTTTGTGTGTCAGTTTCTGAGGATGTGACAATGTAATTTATATGTGCACGCAGTGTTTGCGTGCTCTGATCCCGTGGAAGGAGATCTACTTGCCCAATTTTTATGTGCAAATTAGTTTGGGGGACATGGACTGGAAGCTTAAAATACGAAGACTGGTTGAAATTGAAGATCATCATCTCGAAGGAATAACAGGTACAAACCAGGTTGTCTCTGTTCATCTTTTTGGAGGATTCGTGCCGGGTGTTTGCAGCACTCCAGAGCCAGCCTTGTGCTCCCCAGACCTGCGGTGGGCCTGGGGTCGTGCTGAGCCTGCTCGGCTCCATCCCTCTTCCAAACGAGGTCAGGGTCTGGATCGCTGCCTGCTCTTGAGGCTGCCAGATCTATTGGAAATGCTTAAAAAGCATCTCGTGAGGCTTGCAGAAAGCCAGCTGGAGGGGGTGATGGACGCTGGCCTTTTATCGTGGGATCTCATGAGAGCACGGCAGGAAAGGAGGCATGGGACACGCTCTGAACCAAAACGACTCGCGAGCGAGATCAAAGCTGCCAGGCAGGGACGTGTCCCCCTACAGAAAGGCGGTTTCTGAGGTGCAGCGCGGGGGAACTGCACTGCTGCTGGCATCGCCACGAGACGCAGCAGGAGGGGGAAGCCTGCACAAGCGCTGCTCTCCCTGCACAGACGCCGGCATTGGTGGCAGGTCCAAGGCCGCGGCATTGGTTCCACCTGCAGGTAGTGTTCTGGGAGCCATGGCCAAGCGTTCAATGGGACTCAAACGAGTGGTGTAGCTCCAGTCTCACCGCGTGAGCCTTTCATCACAGCACCTTTAGCCTTATTCCGGGGGGAAGGCCGCTTTGAGCAGCGGGTACCGTCACGTGGCAGGCAAAGCACGCAGTGCTCCTGCGTCTGTCGTCTCTTCTTCCTCTGAGGATGCAGGAAGCTTTGATGTTTGAACATCTATTCTAGACTTCTGCAATAACTTAGTTTGTGGTGTGGGTTTTTTTTACTTCATTTTTCAGAAAGTGTAGGAAACATTATGCTTTCAGTTATTTATCTGTGTAATTTTGTGGAGAAACTGCAAATATAATTGAATTTTTTTGGGGGGGAACCCATGAATTCAAATGAGGCAACAATAAAGGGAACAGGATGATTAAGGAATTGTGATTCATTCGTTGCACATCACTACAGCTAAAGCTTTGTTGCTGGATTCCTTGCAGATGGAGTCACTGAACTATTGTTATATTTCAGAAAATGAAAGGGGACAAAAATAAAAAGGCAATAAAACAAATTAGTGGATGTCTTGAGGGATGTGATTATTACTGACTGACTATGTTTTATATCACAAATGTTCCAAAACTCCAGCGCTTTAAATTATCCACCCATGAAGGCAAAACTCCTATTGGTATCAAAATCCTCATTTTGCTCTTGTTGCATTCTCTTTGAAGTCCCAAATTGGCAAGAAAAAAGTCAAATTGTCTTTTAGTGGTGTTTTAAAATGAAAGTAGTGTAAAACTGTGGAAATTCCTTGAATCCCTTAGTAACATCTTAAAAAATAAAAAATAAAATAAAAATTAAAAAAAAAAGCATCACCTGAAAGCATCACCTGGGCATTTGCAACTTACTTACCTTAATATGACTTATTTAGTAAAATGGCTGATATGCTGGTCTGATATGCCTGTTATGATACTGTGTCGGATTTTGTTGTCAGGTTGGAAGCTGACCGGAGAGCTCGGTGGCTCGCTGCACCCACCATGGCACCGCTGCCACTGCTGAGGCTGTGCTGGGCCCGCAAACCTGCTCCCAAGGGAGGAACCGTGTGGTAGCGGGGGGATCCTCACGCAGTGATGGGATCCGGAGGCATCTCGCTGGGAGTGACTTGTGGCTGACTGCTGCCAGCTGGAGCTCGGTCTTGCTTTGTGTGCGTGATTGTCCCTTTGATCAGTGATGGAACCAAATGTTCCCATTGCCCAGTAAGTGCTAAAACCTCATGTTTCTGTCACTAAAACATGTTAGTGTAAAACATCGCCGCCTGCTGTATTCACATCAGGAGCCTGCCTCGCCTGAGGTGGGCTCGCAGACAGCCCAAAGGTGAGCGCCCAGCCCGTTCCCTGAAGGCAGGCCGTGACGGTCGCCGGGCACGAGCCCTGCACAGATCCACGGTGCTCAGCAGTAACGGCACCGCTGTGTGCTCGGGGGGCTGATCTTGGAGAGGTTGGATCTTGAGGGTTTTTATTTGTCTATGTAATATTGTACAGCCATTAATCTGTCTATGTAATATTATATAGATACACACAGTGAGGTTTTAGTGCTTTCTCCTTGTTGTAGTCTCTCTCCCGCATGCATTTTGCTGAAGGGCATTGCTATGTGCTTATGCAAGGTTGGCCTCTCTTCATTTCCGTGTGAGGGATTTGAAGGCAAGGTTGCCTCTTGTGGTGACAAGGCTGGAAACCCATTTCTGAGGCCTGTTTCTCTTGGGCAGTTCACAGAGGAGGGGCACAAGTGACAGGGGCTCGCTGGCCACCAACAGTGCTCAGAGCCCGCTGCAGCGGGTGCGGCGCCGCCACCCTGGGACAAGGGCTGCCTTCGTGCAGCACCAGCAGCTGGCTGGGGATCAGCCACCAAGTGGACTGGAAGAGGAGAGGCTCTTGCCCCCATACTGCTGAAGCCCTGGGGTTCATACAGAGATGTTTTGTGATGTGTATCAGCTCCCTGCGAGCCCTGTAGGAGGCCAGGGTGAGCCAGAGCTCTGCTGCAAGAGCATCCTCCTCCTCCTCGGCCATGGCAGGGCTGGGCTCTGCTGGGTGGCAGGAGCCACCTCCTCTGCTCGCTGTGGCCAGAGCAGACCTGTAAAGAGGGAATGATGCCGATGCAGGGCTGAGGGAGAGGGGGGAAACACGCAAAGCAGAGCTGATAGCTTGGCAGTGGTAAGCCCGAGGTTTTGCTGGCAAAACGTAAACGACATCAGCTGGGATGGGGGCGATGTCTCACATACCTGAGTGATACGCAGCACAGTAGGGCCGGGGCTGGTGCGCAGCGCTGGGTGCCTTCCCCGCCTGGGAAGCAGGGCAGGAGCTGGACGAGGCCCAGGGGAGCGAGGACGCCGTCTGGCATTCAGAACCAAGGTTAAGCCTCACATTTGCATGCAGTAGCTGTACCCAGGGCTTTGCACCTTCGTGTGAGCGTGGTGCTGGGAAGGGTCTGCTTAGCTTATTTGGACATCAGGGGTCCTGTCCCGGGGGAGCAGCAGCGCCGCGAGCTGCAGGGGCTTTTCTGCCTGCAGAATTGCTGCTCGATGGTAGCGCAGGCTGGAAATGCTGCTGCTGCTCTCCCTCATCTCTCCCCTCAAATGCGTTTTTCAAAGCTAATGGTCTTTCACAAAGAAACTCTTTGTTCTCTGACAAAACTCTGACAAAACTGAGTTTTGACCCTTTTTGTTGGTGGTGGTGCTGTTTTCCTCTTTTCTACCTGCTTTTCCCTCGCTTGCTTTTTCCCACAGTGGAAGAAAGAAAGAGGCAGAACAATACTAACAAAAAGGAGACACAAATATTTGAGGGCTACAAAAGGTGCCCAGTTGTTAGGTGCTTTTGCTTTTGAAACACAAAGGTTGTTTTAATGGTCTTCGTGGCCTTTATCATTCTGTCAGCTGTTCTGGCACCGCAGGGCAGGGCTCTGTGTGGTGCTGTGCTGCCTCCCCACATCCCTCGCGGCCGGGCAGCACTCCCCAGCCCCACGGCTGACTTACGGCCCCGCTGCCGGCTGGGCTGGGCTGGGCAGGCTGCAGCTAAGCAGGTAGTCTGACTTGCTGTCATCTCTGCCATTTATTATCTGGGGTAAAATTATTCCTTACGTAGCTGCTTGCTCCAAGAAAGACATCTCCGACAAGGTATCAGGGCTGTGGGAAGCTGTAAAAATGGCACAGAAGCGTCGTGTCCTAACCAAAGCGTTCTCAGGCAAGGATTGTGGAAGGTCATAGCTGTGGTTAGTAAATCACGTGGAAGGCTGTGTGTCTGGGTGTATGCATGTACGCAGGGTTCATATACACCCCCCACAAATGACACTGCCCCAGACACGGCCGCAGCCCCACGGCAGCTCTGGTGGCCAAGGCCTGGCTGCCACCCACTGCCTTGCCAGGGCCGAGCTGTGACGGTGACAAGTGTCAGCATGGCCATGGCCACCACCTTGCAAAGGAGCAGGAAAGCTCCAAAAAATGTGCACTAAGGAAGCTTGAAGGAAGCCTGAGGTGATACTTAGCAGTCCCTGGTGGGATGACCTAAAGCAACTGCCTGGAGAGGAGGAAAAAAAATCTAAGAAAAAAAATATATATATAAATAATAAAGGAGAGTTGAGCACCTCTGTATTGCAGCTTCTCCTTGATGAAGGAGCTCTGCCCCTAGGGATCTGCTGTCCTGCCTGTGCGTTGTGCCTTGCACCCGTTGGGATTTAGTGGCTCCTGGACGCACGAGAGTAATGTGTGGGAGCAGCAAACGTTCATCCTTTCTCCTACAGAAGCCAGCATCTTCTGCCTCAGAGAGAGAAAGAAGCGTAGCCAGGTTTGCAGAGCTGTGCGCAGGGTGTCCTTCCTTCCTGACCCCTCTAACGCACGCCGAAGCGCGGTACTTCCCTGACCTCGTTACTGCATCTTGCATAACTAGCTGTGCTTGCCATTCTGCAATTATCCAGTCCCTTTGAAATTCAGCATCTACGGGCCTGGTTCAATAGCCATAATAATGGATCTGATAATCCTTTAGAGAAGAGCAAGGTTAGGAGATTAATGCAGAGTTTGGTGGTGAACTATTTTAGTTCTCAGTAAGTTATGTAGACAAGGGCGTAGAAATAAAAACCCTGCTCAGCTGTCTTGATTTGTTTAAGTGTTGGTTATTTCGTGAGTCCCGGTTCAGTCCTGCCCTCCTTGCCCTCCAGCCTTTCTACGGTGATAGCGCTGATGTAACTTGTTATCTTCCAGAATGAAGGGCCTGCTTTCTGTATGGCATTGTTGTTGAGGACGAGATGGGAAACCCGCCACTGCCCCAAAACACCTCCTGCTCCATGTGCAAAGCGCGCACGGTGGCGCTCAGGCAGCACGCGGGGCAGATGAAGGCAGCGATGCCGTGGAAATCAGTTTCAGGAAGCAGTGCGAGCTGTGATCACTCATCAGGTATTCAAATAGATTCAGGACTCTGTGGGACAATCGTCAGCGGCGATGAATCAAGAAACGGGGAGAAGGCCCTGGCGATGGTTCTGCTCGTCGCAGGTCCGTGGTTGAGGCACGGAGGAAGCCTGGCCGGGCTCGTAAGCTCTTGGGCTGGCAGTGCGAAACAGAAGGGGAGCTCTTAGGGCATTCTGGCCTACCGGTGCCTGGCCAAGTGGAAAACAGTGCTATTTTCAGTACGTTTATAGGTAGAAACACAGAAAATTAGCAGATAGTTGGAGGTCATAACTCTCAGATCGTATGGTCATGTTCTTAGCTGGAAGATTGGCTCTGGAGCCGGGGGTGGTGCGCCAATTCACACAGCCGAGAGAAGTGGCTGATTAGAAGTTACAGACCGAAAGGAGTCTGGTGGGGTTTTTCTCCCAAATGTTAACTCCAGAACCTCTGATGCAGCTCTTCAGCTCGCTGCGTAAGGTGTGCATGACAGCGACAGCACAAAACATGGGGGCAGTGCTTTGTAGGCAGATAGTCTTCTTCAGCTGAGCTTAAACACACGGTGACGTGTTCCTGTAAGCTTGGCTCCTTAATGCGAGGAGCCCTGCGATGCCGGTGTGCACCCTGCGTGCCCCAGGGCAGGGCAGCACCAGCACCCCGTCTTCTGGTGCCAGGGCACTTGTGGAAGCCTGGGAGGCTGGAAATAGCGAGGAACGCTGTTCTTGTGCAGCTTGCTTTGCAGCCCTGGTTGTCTAAAGCTTTCCTTCCTGTGAGAATAGTTTTAGTCAAGGGTGTGCTTTGATTAAAATACGAGGAAGGATGGAAACAGTAGCTGCAGGGCGAGAAGTGTGGATATTTCACTAGAATATATCGAGGCAATCTTAATGTTTCAGAATTATTTTTCACCCAGAATGTCCCAGCAACCTAAGAGGAACTGATAAAATGCAGTTCTTCTGCATTTGCGTTTTGCCCCCGACAGCGTGGTGTTGGTTATCTTCTGCATCGTGGTTCCTGCAGGCTGAGGACGGACTTCAGGGCACGTCTACACGGGGTGGTGCCTTTGTCCCCTTGCTGAGGCAGGAGTTCCCGGCTTGTATTTTGTTTTCTCGTGCCCCTGTGGTGGGTTCAGCTCTGAGCTAACGCATCGTGAGCTCGCACAGAGGGAAGCCGCAGCCGTCCCCACCTGCAGCATCCCAGGGCATCGTGCGCGCTGCCACTCGTCTTTTTTCCATTTCTGAGTCATCGTGGGGAGATCTGCCCCACTGTGCCACCCAAAAACATAAATAAAAGGAAGCAGATGCGCAAATGTGCGAGCAGCACAGGGACGCCAGGGTAGCCTGGTTACGGCAGCTGAACAGTGGAGCTGTGACGTCCGCGTGGAGCTGGGAGGCAGCCCCGCGGCGGGGACAGATGGGACACGGGGCTGCTGGCGGGGCTGGCACGCCTGCGCTGATGTGCCCGTGCTGGCAGGTGACAGCTGTCAGCAATCTCCTTTTGGTTTTGCTGAGCACAGCGCTAGCAAGAGGCTGCGATAGCCCAATGTCCCCGTGCTGCTCCTCATCGATCTGGGCACCGGGCGGGGAGCGGGAGGAGTGGCGTGGGGAAGGCTGGCGGGAGGCAGGGGCTGCCATTAACTGCGAGCAAACGTCAGGGGAACGGAATCTCGAGGGCAGGGGGTGGGGGAAGGAAAGGCAGATTTTCTCCATGCCTGCTGCCAAAAAGCTCGAGCTGCACTGTGCTCAGTGATCGAGGCCTCCATGCACGAAGCCAGCGGGGCAGGAGGCCGCTCAGTGAGCATACCTGGTGCTGCGTGACGAGTGCTGCTGGGAGGTGCTGGGGCCATGGCAGCTGAGCTGGGTTTTCTGCTCCAGAGATCTACGGAGCAGAATAAAATTTCTCCAGTTTGCTTTAAAGGCATTGGACCTGCTGTCTTCCCCCAGTGCGCTTGTTGAAGCATCTGCTCAGGTCAGCAAACACATGGAGGAGACGTGGGGAAACCCCACGGCTGGTTTATCGGTAGCTGTTGCCGGCTGATTTGTAGCTGCCAAGTTTGCAGGGGTGCTGGGTTTCGGCTGCCACCACGTGTCCATAGGCACGCACGATGGCGCTTGCCTAGCTGCAGACGGAAGGCTGGGCGCTGGTGCAGGTTCCTCAGTTCAGAAAGCAGCTGGTGGCAGCCAGCCGAGGTCAGGCCAGCAGAGGTGTTTGCAGAGCAGCGGATGTGTGTGGCCAGCTCTTGGGTGGATGGTGGACGGGCTGCTGATAGTGCTGAGAGTGGCAGTAAAGTTCGGAAGGGTTAATCCAGGCCTTCCCCAGCCTCAGCCATTGCCCCTGCTTGTCCCGCGCCAGCACAGCCTGGCCCAGCGGATCAGAACTGCGCTGCGTTGTTTTTAGTGCTGCCGGACAGCCAGGTACCTGTGTGGCAGGAGCAAGCGTTCGGTGGAGCCGTGTTTCTGTACCTCCAGCAGTTCGCACGGCTGCACCAGTGCTGCGCTCGGCTGCACTGGGATGGCTGTTTGCTGCTCGCCTACCTGCTTCCCTCTCAAAGGAGAGGTTGCATTCCTCTTGCAATCACGTTTTCTCACGTAGACCAGGCCTGCCTAATCTGTCTTTTGGGATAGAAAAGGGTATCAGTATAACAACAAGAATTTTTCGAGGCCAAATCCATCTTGTTTCAAAGCCGATATGAAAAGCGAGCTATGATTTCTCAAATGCTATATTCGGTTTTACGTCGTAACCTCAGTTTGTTGAGTCTTGCCCCTTCTCTGGTGCTTTAATCTCTCTCCTAGCCTCTTCCCCCATCTTTGCTTCGCACCTGGGCAATGCAGCAATTCCCAGTTGCCAGGGTGTTATCTGTCAGGGACACGTCTGAGAGGAAAACCAATTTTTGTGTGCCGGTGTGGTCCCTGTTCTGTCAGCTGGCCCCTGCTGCGGTGCTCTGTGTGAAGCGAGTCGTGCTCACGGCCCGAGGGATGGACTGTGGGGGGGACGATAATAGGTGTCAGGAGTGGTGAGTATCAAAACACAGCCAAAGACCGGAAAGTAACACAGGTTTCCTTTAATGAGTACACGGAGAGCCTGGGTCCTGTGCCAAACCAGCAGTTCTCAGTGGAAATGGGAAACTGCCCCCAAAATAGTAATTTTTCTTTCTGTGGCTTCTTAAGCCATTGGGAGTTGATTTGAGAATCAACCTAAGCTTCAAAACAGAGCTTAGATGAAACTGCTGTACTGAGCTGACTAGTTTCAATGCACATTTCTTTTGACTTAGATTTTTAAAAAAGAAGAGCTCGTGTCTCACAGGGTCTCTTGAAACTTGACAGTTTGCGTACTTTGGGAATCGTTTCCGAAGGTTGGCTGAATAAGCTGGTAAACACAAGTTTCTTCTATAGAAGTCAGTGGATCCTCACTTTCATCGGCATAGCTGCAAGCGCGTTTGGGAAAGTGCATGGATAACTTCTGGCGGGGCAGAACCAGCACCAGGCCATTGGCTGTGCCCTGTCAGTAAGTGCTGCGCCCCGTGCCAGGCGTGCAGCAGTAACCGATGTGCAGGTTGGGCTCCCCAGCACGGGGACTCGTGGCAGGAACGTCTTCTGGAGCAGTGTCACGCACAGAGCATCCCATCGTGGCCTAGGGCAAGGAAAGATATCCTGGCTCAGCGACTGCAGGCTCACAGCACTGCCTCACACCTCGTGCAGTTAGGGCCTCATGCGATCTCTGCTCAAACTGCTGGGCTACCCAGACCCTCTGGGCATGGCCCTTTCTGCAGAGCAGAGCCTGGCAAGGGAGAACGTTCATGGACGGCCGGGGAGGGACGCCGACGGCTTTCCTTGGCTTTGTACCGTGGTCCGGCACGGTGGGAACACCACGATGTGGCTTGTTATGGGGGACAATCAAAATACGTGTTGTGATATCCTACAGGAGGGCTTTTACCCCTGTATCAGAATCAGTCCTGTCCAGCTGTGTTTTGCCTGGTTGGCCAGTTTTGGGGGGCTCAGGGTGGTGTGAACCGATGCTGCAGTGGAAAATGAGATTTGGCTGCAGGTGTGCTGTCGGTGGAGGGGTTTTGTCAGGTGGCCAAACCCATCTTCAGTCCCTGTGCAGCGTGTGAAGGCAGCCTGTAAGCTCCCACCTGCACTCTTACACTTGTTCACACGGTTTTCTCTTCATTCTGTAAGTAAAACAAAGAAAAAATGCTGTTCTAAGAGATGGCTGTATTTCAGCAACAGGTTATTTTTCCATTTTACTCTTTATTTTAGTATTCATCCATTAAACATCTCAGAATTGAAACAAAAGTTATAGGTAGACATAGTGGATCATGTTTTCCTGAGGACTCTGCATGTTAACATGTTTCTGTGCATCAGAAGTTGTAGCCAGTTGCTGTTCTTTTGAAATGATTTGCACGTGCAGTTGCCCCAAACGAATAGCGGGGCCGCTTGTGTTGGGACGAGTTGCAGGGACGCTCCGGCCTTTGCACGAACGTTGGGGTATGTCCTGGAATGTTTCTCCTGACTTTGTAAGGTCACTTTGGTCCTCCAGTGGGTTACATAAACCTGAGCTCTTATCATCGCAGCCCTCTGTTCCCAGCTCCAACCAAACTTCGGGCTGGTTTCTCAGAAGTAACTTGTGAGAGGGACGTAGTAATTGAGGTCAGGGGAGCTGCACAATTGATGAATCGCATGCTAGGAACGGCGTTAAGCGGTCAGCATCCAGCTGGAGATGAGTTTTTATCGCAAGCCTTTGTTGCTGAATAATTAACTGCGCGCTCTCCTCTGATGGCCGTTACTGCAGAGAAGCGGCTCCTGCCTTCACAATGGGCTTCCGCAGTTTTTCCCTCTAAAAGCAAGATTACGATGAGCTGCTTTTATGTCTCCTGAAGCCTTTTTTCCCATTCTGTGGCAGCTAGCTAGCTTGGGGGAGGGCTGCGTTTTGATTAAAACCTCGGCGCCTGCACATTGCAGGAGGAGATGTGGCCTCCCGCGAGCCGGTGCCGCTAACGAACCGATCGGTGCTGCTGGCGGAGGAGAAGCCTCGGGATTCCTCATCTTCGTCTTGTGCTTCTGTGAGGGAGAGAGCCCGATGGTTTGTAGGTAAGGCGAGACTCTTGTGTCCCTCTGGGTGCAGCCGGGCCGCTCTGGGGACATGAGAGGACACCCGCGTGTGTCCCAGGAGAAGCTTTGTGCAGCCAAAGCCCAAACTTGGCCTTTCAGCTCCTCCTCACGTGCACACTGGGAGACCTGGAGATTTATCTGTCGTACAGTTTGGTGTGTGATGTGACTCAAAACCAGAGAAAATCTGTTGCAGGAGCCTGCAGTGCTCAAAATGGTTCATTTGCCAGCAGTCACGGGTGGGTTAGCTGCTCTGATGGAACAAGTTTGTGTTGTTGCTGTGTGCTGCAAGGGTTTGTGCGCAGGCCTGCTCGGTGTCTGGTCACCCTGGCCTTTCCTTTATCCACTCACTGGTTTCTTCTCAGTCTTGCTTCTCAGTTTTTCTGGATTTTCTCAGTGATAAGAAGACAAGTGTTCAGGTCACGTGGGGGGTTCATATTCTGACGTTACTTTTCACTGAGGTTTTTTATCGTCGGTAAGCAGGCGGTGCGGCAGGTTTACCTGTAAGGAAGTCTTCATCCAAGGAAAGTGCTCCTAAAAGTTTCCTCTTGAATGAAAGAGCTGGGCAACTGCTAATGAGAAATTATCATTAGAAATTAAGGAAAGAAACAAGCCGGTAAATTGCATGCAGCGATAATTGAGCCAAGCTATGCCATGCGATGCCGTGCTGATGAGCTGGCGATAGCTTGGAGTACTCACGATGAAGATACAAGTACAGAAAGGGAGGTTCGGGATAGATCTTTCCTACAGCGACAGATTAAATTGTCCTACAAAATCCCCCAAGGGAATTTTCCTGCTCGTTAATTCACGTGGCAGCAATCACAGGTGAATTTAGAAGAGCAGAAGGAAATTCCTTCTTTGTTTTCCAGTCCAACCTATTTTTCCTTTGCTGTTGCCTGGAACTCCTGCAGGAAGGGTCGCTGAAGGGCAGTCCGTATCAGCCCGGCCTGGGGTGTCACCCCTGCGCTTCCCTTCCTGAAACAAGCCGTGATGTAAGTGAGGGAGGAAGACGGATGTTGCCATCATTGGTGCCAACGGTTGTGGCTGGGGCACGCAGGAACAGCAAAATTCCCAAACGGCCCCGTCGGAAGGGGCCGATGAGGGCGTGCAGGCAGGGCCTCGTGCGGTGCGGCGGTGGGCAGGGAGCGAGGTGTGCTTCGCGGAGCTCCGGGGCCGTGCGCAGCGCTTCGTGTCTGCTCAAAGGGGGCTACGGGCTGGGACCTGCAGGCGGCACTGGGGTAAGGTCACGGATCTGGTTGTTGCACAGCACAGCTACTTTACTTTATGCCTTCCAGCTGCTCGATTGATACTAATGAGGCACTTGATCTACACAGGCACGGCACTGCTCCTGAGTCATTTAATCCTTTTGATTTAAGGGATGCTTTCTCTTTGCTTACGAATCCAGAACACATTTGCGTTGTTCTATCAGCACCCTCCGCGGTGGTTACCCTAGTTCTGCCTGGGTGACAGCCCCAGCTGTGCGACCATCACCCGCTGGGAGCTCTCCGCTCAGGTCTCCCCCTAACCGCCCCCAGGTCGTCACCTGGTGGCACAAACAGTCTCCAGGGGCATCTCGAGGATCATCCTTAGCTGCCGAAGGCCCAGACTCCGGGCATCTATGCCCGGCGCTGGTCTCTATAAGCCAGGCAGGGGACTCTGACAGTGCTTCGTGTTGCTTCTTAGCCACGGCAGCTGAGCCAGCAGGCAGGGACCGCTACTCGCTCTGCCTGGGAACTCTTCGGGGCTGCTGAGCGATAAAGCGTACTTTGCTTCCTACCGGTAAGGCAGGACTAGAATATTTGTGTTTGAAATATGGATCCTGCTGCCGGTAATGGCACCGCTCTGAATTTCTAAAAGCTGCTGGTGTGGGAAGGCAATAGGATTTTTAATAGTTTCCACTGCGTACAGAAGGATGTTTTGACCTCAGTGACTTGTTTGGGGCCGTACAAATGAGTTGTTGCCTGTGAACTCTTACCATTCCCTAATGGCACGGATCGGTCGTGTGCTGTTTGCTTCCAGACGTAACCGTCTGGCTGCGCGGAGAGGACGCTGAGCCGCCTGTGGGAGCCAGCCCCGTCTCCCTGCCCCGGCACTGCCCAGTCCTGCGGAGGGACGCTGCGGCTTCTGTCGTCCCCTCGCTGGCCCAGGTCTAATAGTACCTGGCTGCTGGTTTCCAGCACTGCTTGGGTTGGGGTGGGCAGGCCAAGGAAGAGGGGAAAAATCAGGCCGCCGATCAAATGGAGTGAATTGCAACCAACACAGGAGTGCAGGCGCGTGAAACAAGTGACAGCTCTGGCTGCCTCGCTGCGCTGGGCGGACCCAGCCTCATGCCGACGCCGTCTGCACACTTCTTGAGCTGCTGCTTCGTTAGTCGCTGTCGGGCACCAGACCAAAGGGGGTTTCTATCCCTTGGCTGTGCTCCAAGACAAAAATAACAAAGATGTCTGCTTCTGAGCTCTGGAGGCGTGCAAGCAGGGAACGCAGCTCTCACCTTTTCATAAAACTTAAAAGCATGCAAGCTCAAAACCGGGGGCTGATACGAGCATCATCGGGTCTGGGAAGACAGTTTTTATTGTCAAAAACTTGCAGCGAAGACCAGAAGTGTTTTGGTCAATGAAAGCATCGCCCACCTGCCTGCCCCAGGCTGGGAGCAGCTCAGGGCCGGAGCTGCCTGTGTCTGGGTGCCGGGCCATAGCGAAGAACCGCTGGGAGGAGATTTATGGCCGAGCGTTTCTGCTGGTTGAGGAAAGGAATAAATCCACGTTCCCTGCCAGTGCGATGTGATGAAAATAATCCCTGCTGGCAGCAAACGCGGAGGTGGGCGTGAGCCTGTGCTGCTTAGATAGAGGCAGGTGCTCACAGAGGCCGAGCCCAGCGGGGTGAGCCGGATCCCTGCGGCCTCAGCACCCAGAGCAGAGGCGCAGCCCCTCGGCGGGACCGGGGGCAGGAGCCCCGCGCAGCCACCCCAACCACCCCGCAGTGCCACGCTCCTGCTGGAGTCCCCGGGCCTGGACACGGAGCTGTTCCGTGTATGAACTGGAGCTGCTCAAACACATTTAACCCGCTCTTAAATCATCTTCAGGGCAGCCGGTCCTCAGATTACCGCTGCCTGCCTCACAGCCACGTCTATCGCCCGCCTGTCAGCCCGAGTGCTGGAGCTGTGCTGCGCGGTGACGGCTCCGCGTGCAAATCCTCCTCACGTCAAACACGGGGGGGTGTTTGCCTCTTCTAGGAGAGGAGGAAATGATATGCAGGGTTGTGACTGATCACTCACTTTTTTTTTCTTTTTTTTTTTAAGCTGTCAAGTGCCGTGAAGTAAAGCAAGGACAGAGTTAATAACGGTGGTGCAATTTTATTTCACTCCCTTGTGCGTCTGCCCCATGACAGCTTCAGTTACGTGATTGCACCCTATTTTTTCCACAAGGCACCATCCAGTGAATGGCAGCTCGAGCTCGTTCAGTATTTCTTTGTGCTCACCTCTCCACCCCTGCCTCCCCCCAGCTGGTTTCTGGGCCTCCTCGGGGGCTCCCTGTGCGCCCAGGAGGCTGCCTCGGGCCGCAGTGCCCGGGAGCTGTGCGAAAGGGGCTGGCACGTCCCAGGAATGGCAGGAGGTTTTCTCCACCAGCGAGCTGTGCTAAATAATCGATAACACTGTGTGTATATTTGGGAATAGAAGGAGCTCAGCTGGCAGTAACGTGCATTTGTGCAGTAACTTAGTTTCATTTCCAAATCCATTCTATACGTAGATGGTAATAAAAAATGTTATTTTGGAAATGTCATTTCCAAGTTTGGGTGCAATTAACTCAGACAACTTACTTTTGGCCTTTTATTTCTCACTCGTGAAATTCAAAATTCTTTGTCCTGTGCAAAGCCAGCGCTCAGCTCTGCCCCGTGGCCTTGCCTGGGCTGTGTGGGGCTGAGCCTCCAGCCCCGTTACCTGGGGCCAGGAGCTGGGCTGCTCCCCGTGTCCGGCTGAGGATCCAGCTCAGCCCCTGCAGATTCAGCCAGGATGGCAAGGCTGCAGGGGCTCGGCAGCAGGCAGGTGTGAGCTCTTCTGTGCACCAAAAGGAATGTGCTTGTTGTTTTTTACCGACCTTAGCTCTATTCCCCATAGCCCCAGTGAGATAAGTTGAATTACCTGTCCCATCCATCGCTTGTCACCCTCCTGCATGACTCCCCTCCTGTAGCACTTACCGAAGTGCTGCTCTGAACTGAAGTTCTTCCTGTTTCCCAGGAGGTGCTGACAGAGGCACCTCCCTCTGTGCTTCGGCATACGCCCTGCCAGCCCCACTTCTTCCTTAAAATCCCCCCAAAGGGGCAGAATTTGGCAAACTGCATTATAAAGCGAGCATGCACTACGTGGGTGGGGAGCAGGGCAGGAGTTGCCCCTTTGCTTTTAGAAGAGGGTTCACTGAGTGCATTGGCAAGCTCTTGGCAGAGGGAGGCCACCAGCCTCTCTCGCTCAGCCTGCGTGGGGCTGGCCCACTGCAGGGGTGTCCCAGCGAGCGGTCCCTGGCCACGTGCCCTGCACGGCCACAGCTCCGGCACGGGCTGCTCTGCTTTCCAGAGCCAGGGTGCAGAAAAGCAGAGCAGACGGAGAATTTTGAGACCTCTAATTTTGGTCTTGCATTATTTTCCAGCTGTGATCCCAAGAAGAAAACTAAGTGGGCAGCCTCGTGGGATTTGTGGAAGAACATTTGTGGAGCTCGGTAGTGTCTGTCCCGGGGGATCCTTCAAGGGCAGAGGGTAGCACTTGGAGCACTGGCTGTCTTCCACACTGCACAGCAGTGTACACATCCACCTCTTGTCTTTTTTGCCCCTAACTGGCAGCCTCAGCAGGACGGGCAGCCTCCCCGCGTCCTACAGCACAGAGCCCATAGCAGCGCGTGGTGGCGGTGCGATGCGGCGACTGCGCCTTTGTGCGCCCCCACCACGGTGCCTCTGAGGCCTGCCGGGGGCGAGTGGCAGCCCGACTGGCAGTTCTGAGGCTGGCGGTGCTGGGGGAGAAGCGAGGAGCCCGGGCCTCCGCAGAGGCTGTGCCGTAGCCTCCGGCAGGGAGACTGGGAAGAGCAGCAGCTCCCTGCCAGCACAGATGCACGCAGCAACACGTCGCGTGTGAGCCAGGACGGGGCAGGGCCCGTGGCAGGGCCTGGGGAAGAAGCGGGCAGAGTCAGGCTCAGCTGTCCCCTCAGCTGTCCCTTGTGGAGGCCGGCCGAGCCTCCTGGCGGTGCTGGGGGAGGCAAAGGGCAGGAACCCACCGGGGGGTCCTGAGGTGACCACCGGTGAGTCCCCTCCCGCAGCACCGCGAGAGCTCTGCTCCTGCTGGGAGCGGCGGGCGTTTGCAGCCATGGAAACTACCAGAGATGTGCTCCTGCCTTTAAAAAAATAATAATAAAAAAAAACAGATTTTTTTCCTCAGAGCATCTGGATAGTTTTCAGCTTTCAAATGTGATGGGTAGATCTAAAAAAAGTTGCAGAAATATTTTCACATCAGGCACGTGCCTAATTCCTCCGTGTAGTGAGGACGAATGGCTTGAAAACAATTGCTGTATATTTTTTTAGTACCTGTATTGGTAAATTTGCACTTCTATGATCGTAACACTTCACCAAACTATACAAATTTTACTTATGATATAAAGGAAGAATAAAATCTGTTTGTTTTCCCATTTAAATTAAGATTATGACCCCTCCATTACTCCAGCCACCGACAAACCACCCCCGTCTCCTACAGCTTTTCAACAGGTGAGAAATCAGTCATCAGAAAAACATGAAAGCTTTTGGATATTCAACATCATCTTTAAATGCACCAGAAATACTTTAGGGCTGGGGAGAGCCAAAGCCTGCCTTCCAGGGGACAAGCCTTTCTCCAGGGGTTAGTTTCGCTGCGCCGAGCTACTACTTGTTACTCATAACTGGCTAAATATTTCTCTGAGCTGCTCCTAGTGTTGGAAGTCCCTTCTGCAGGCGATGCCATCGCAGTGCTTCTGGCAGCACGTGGCAAATCACAGAAAAGTGGAGGCAGCGTCTGCGTGAGGCTCCCTGGGAAGCCTGAGGCGATGGATGCTCGCTGGGCAGCGCTGCACCGCGGCCCTGCTGCGGCAGGCAGATGGAGGAAGGCCTTTGGGCTATTTTTCCCTTCCCAATTAAACATGTGGGTATTGGAAACAAAACCCAAACTGCAGAGAAGGGAGCGGTCTGACTGCAGCAGGCGTGGGGCCGCGCTGCCAACGGGGCTCTGGCTCCAGGAAGGCCGGAGGTCGTGTGGGAGAGCGGCTGTGGGTTCGTGCAACAACGGGATCTGCTGGGTGGAAGCTATCCCCTGTTTCTCTTTTCTTATCTCTTAATTCCCGTCTCTCCTCTCACTTGCTTTTCCCTGGCCTTCCAAGACCTCGGGCATCTGAGCAGTAGCCACGAGGAGCGAGGTTTCACGGCCAGCGCGCGAGTCCGTCCCGCAGCGCGCAGCGCAGGCAGGGGAGGGTTTGCATCCCCAGAGCACGCATCCTGTCGTCTCCTGGCCGTAGAGCTGAAGGAAAGGAGCAAATCAGCTCTGCGGGTAGGCAGTGTAAAACCTCAACTGCAGACCTTAAAAATGAAGGACAGAAAACATTTATAAGAAATATGTCTTAGGTTGTGGGTTGTTTTTTTTTTTTTTTTTTTTCCATTAGCTTTTGTTTTAAGTATGATGGCTATGGAAGGCAAGAGAATGAGCTGGCCCCATTGTATAATTAGTCCGAATTAATTAGGAACATAAACGATGGGAGGAAAGAAGCAGCGCTGACTGGTTCTGCTCTGCAGAGAAGGGCAACGGCAGCCAAGCGCGGTGCACACCAGCTCCCAAGCAAGTCACATGCATCTCAGGGGGGTGTGTTTCCATGGAAATTTTTTTATTTCTGGGGAGACTGAAAGTCTCTGTAAGAAATGGGAAAAGTCATCTGAAAACTACCATTTGAGAACACTGCTTTGGAATAATAATGTAAATACCCCAGAGCCACAGAGAGCCTGCTTCGGCGTGGGAGCCCAGCGCCATCTCCGAGCACATCTGAGGAGCTTAATTAGAGGAGAGAGAGACCAGAGAGAAGGGGACGTGCTCGGCTCCCCCCTGCTGCCTGCCTGGAACATGAAACAGCTCTTTGAGGTTGATTCACGTGCCTTGAGCCTGGCTTAGGGAGAAGAGTTTTCCCATGTTAATATTTTGATTTTCAACTGCGTAATGGTTTGGGGACAGAAATATTGATAATTGTCCAAGCCTCTGCCTCGCGCAGGATTTCAGCGGTGAGGTGTGTGCTTTTGAAAGGCACCTGTGTGCAGCACACTCCCACTTCCTGACGCTTTCTGAAGCTTTTGTGGTGCACTTCTTCAGTGGCTGTTGGGTTTTATACGAGCTTTGGGTTCGATACTTTTATCCCTGGAGCAGTGTAAAAACAGCGATGTCTTGTAAACAACTTGAGAGCGCCAGCCTCTTTCTGCTTCAGATTAAAAACTGCTAAAACACACAGACACAGAAGACGCTCCATCTGTGCAACTGAAAATCAGCATTTTAATTGACGTTTAAGAAACCCCAGGCTGAGGTTGCCGAGCAGAGAAGCCGAGGGGAAAGGCGCGTTGGAAGGCTGTAGGAGCTGATCTCCGGTGACCCGGCCGCAGGGTCCCAGCAGGCAGCTGCGGTCCTGGGGCTTTGGACGCGCTGGGTCTGTAGGAGCCGCAGCGGGGAGCTCAGCCCCCAGCTCTGGGGCCATACGTGGTGCTCTGCTGTGATGGATTCCTTAAAGTCTCCAGACGATGCTTTTGGTGCGCAGATTAATTTTATCGATAAGATTTCACATGAGCATTGCTAAGGATAATTTCTATTACTGACTTCGATCCCATGATTTAGTCCAGCAAGGGATTCCTGCAAGGTTATCTGCGTGTGGTGCTGGTGCTGGGGAAGGGAAGCAAGCCAGGGAGTTGAGGAGATCCTCGCTTCAGAGACCGGGCAGGGGCTGTGGGGTCGCTCACCCCCTGGTGAAGAACCCAGTCCTCCTCTGGCTGCAGAAGGACCCGGGAAGGCAGGGCTGGCAGCTCCCACTGCCTCGCCGGGGTCTTCTGCGGGTGCAGGGACTCCTGCCAGGTTCCTGCAGGCCTCTCCCGCAGCCCCGGCTCACCAGCAGCTACCTGCCCGTGCTGTGCAAAGAAAGAGCAGAGACGGAGCGTGCAGGAGAGATGCACGGGGAAAATAAGGTAGCAGATACCGATCAAAGTGAGGAAGAGAATATGTCAGGGTACAAAATGCTTTCTTGCTCCAGAATGAATGAGTTTTGAGGGACAGGTTGGTTTTGTGCAAAGAAAGAAAGAGATGTAAATCTAGCCCTGGGAGAAGTCCGTGCTGAGATGTCTGCAATGAAGGCAGTGGCAAGAGAGGGGAAGGGAAGATCACCGCAGGTGTGGAGAAAGAGATCTGGGGGAGAAATTTAGATGGGGAACACCAGAGAGAGAGTTAATTGAGGATGAATCAGAAATTCAAAAGACTGTAGAAGAAAGAGAGAAGGAAAAGAGCAAAATGGACTTCAGTCAGATCCTGCAAGTTGTACGGCAAGGACATGGGTGTCAACTAGTGCGCGTGTGTAAGAGGACCATGTTTAGTGGGTTTTTGTTTTTGTTAAGATGGGTGCTACTTCATTTGAACGAGAAAAGGTTGTGAGTCTGTTTGGGGATGAGGAGAAAGTTGCTGGAAAATAAAGAAAGGATGAGTTGCTACATGGCTTCCTTGTGGTTCGGATGCCCCAGTGTGCGAATCCAGACCCAGAGCGGTCGCATCTTGCCTGTAGGGAGAGCTGATTTGCAGGAAGGTAACTCATGTCCTGTGACATTGGCTGAAAGGTCCTGCATGACCTGGGAGTAAAGTAGGTATGGGATGTTTGGAGCCTGGCAACAGAAGTTAATGCTCACAGTACAGCAAAAAATGGTTAATTTATTGGGAATAGAAATAGAATATTAAGCAGGTTTAGAAAAAGACCTGTGAACCATTGGTATTCTGTATCCAGTTTGAACATCGTGAAGAACCTCACGGAGCTCTTCTCCTGAAGCTGGATTCAGAAAAATCGCCGCTTGGCCCAGAGGACGTTTTTCATTCTTGATTTAAAATTAAAACTTCCAACAGGGTTTTCCAATGATTCTTCTGGGACAAATATTCTCTCCACTTCACTTCTGTGTTTCTGTGGACACACCGAGCTTCACATGGGCAGTGTCCTGCCAGTATCTGAGCTGGTTGTTAGAGGTGGAGAGCTCCTTACTGAGGGATTCCTACCTGAAGTTTGCTTCCTTCTATCCATGAGAGCATCTCGGCTGGCCTGTGGGGGGACACAGCTGCCTACGTGGGAGCAGAGGCGCAGGAGAGGGGCAGCACCAGGGCCGTGCTGTCATGTTACGGGCGCTTGAACACTGAGTGTATTTGGTACCGCAGCCTCCCGGTCTTAATGCATATCTGAGCAGCGGAACATGAAGCTTGCCTGGCAGGCATTGCTCAAGCTGTCTCTACCCAAACACTGTACTTCAAAGAGAAGCCTTCTCACGCAGTCATTTCCCCTAATCTTTTCACTGCTGCAAGGCAATGTATGTCAGGAGCTTTCCTTGTATTAATCTAAATAGAATTCTTAATTATTGAGACAAGCTAGTCAAGTCAAAATAAATTTAATGGCTCATATTTAATATTCTTGTTAGACTCATTATGAATCAGGCAGAAATGATAAAAAAAAAAAAGATTTCAACTAAGCATATGTCAGTAGTAAATAATAGA
Source organism: Stictonetta naevosa (assembly GCA_011074415.1). Classification (NCBI taxonomy): domain Eukaryota; kingdom Metazoa; phylum Chordata; class Aves; order Anseriformes; family Anatidae; genus Stictonetta; species Stictonetta naevosa. The sequence goes on from CM021709.1 coordinate 5,441,321, forward strand.
AGCCTGGATTGCGCCCAAGTCAGGTCCTCAAGTGAGTAATGCGGGCTGAAGTCTTCCTGCGGCCTGACGCTTGTGAGGCTGTGCTCACAGCCCCGCAGGATGCGCGCTGCTGTGTTCCAGCGGCTCGGACCAGCTCCTGGGGAAGGCGAGGTGAAATCAGGACTCGGTGGTGTCTCAGCAGCCTGCGTGCTGCTCACCTTCTGATACCGTCTGGTGGTCAGTACCTGCTGCTTCTGGGGTCTTCCCAAAGTGCTGCCTGGGGGTGACAGCAGGCCAGGGTAGAGCAGGATGGGCTTTTAAGTGCTGAAGAAAAAGCTGGGAGTTGTAAAATAACTTCTTAAGGGCTTGTTGCACAGGGGGCTGTGCAGGAGGTGAGGGAGTTGGAGTCAGTGCCCCCAGCCAACCTATGTGGCACAAGGGGGTTTCCTTCACAGTGCCTTCAGGCTGGGAGTCTTGCTCACGGGCTCGTTTGGTGTTTCCACCTCATGGTCTGGGATTCCCCGCATTTAGGGAACGTCCAGTAAAGGTTTAGTGGTGTTGAGGAAGTGTGGATACCCGGTCATGAGGAGCCAGCACGAGCTCCTTGAGACTCGCCATGCCGCACTGCCTGGAAATCAGGCACAGCATCGCAGGGACCGCCGGGGCCAGCTGTGAGCTGTGGGGCTGCCCCGACACACGCTCACTTGCCTCCCTCTTACTCCTTCCTTTGACATGGTGGTTAGTCTGGCAAGGCTGACTATCTGATTGCCATCGAAGTGGTGGAGCTGGATTGCACTGCATTTTTAAAAATATTTATTCTCTTCAGGTATCTGCTTTAACAGCTCCCCCGTGCTCTATTTTGAGTACGTATCTATAAATGGTCCTGACCAATTTACTTTCACTTAATTATTGCTGTAATTGCTTCAGCGGATTAAGAGAACGCAGCTCGTGATATATTTAGATTTTAATAACTCATTTGATATTTTCTCATTGAGTTTTCCATTATGAAAAACAAGCCCCACTTGGTTTGACTAGGACTACCCCCACGAGGACTGATGGCTGGCAGAAGGATCCTGAAGGCATTGCCTGGGGCTGGGGAAGGTTTCTGGCGGGGAGTCACCAGAACCGAGTGCAGACATCGTGCAAGTTCCCTGCTGACGGGGAAGTTGTGTTAGGCAGGACGTTACTGTCACTTGCAGATGCTATTAAATTGGAAGCCACTGCAACACCAATGAAGAGAGAAATTTAAAAGGTATCGATGATTGTTACTCAAATGAGCAGAGCATGTGCTAAGAGGTGATTAATTTTAGCAAAAGCAAAGAGCAAGGGAGCGCTTCTGCAGGAAGCCTGCCACACCTGATGCTGACAGGGAGGAGAAAGCCTGGGGGCAGCGATGCTGCCGGTGGGTGTCTCGCTGCAGAGCAAATCCTCTTTATCTGCATTTGTGGCCGTGGAAAAGCCATCGTCATGCGGGGCTCTGTGCCTGCAAGATTCTGTCTGCGCTGGGCGTTGCTCCCCCTGAAGAAGGCCTTGGCCTGTCCCAGGGCCGGGGCCAGCAGCACGGCGAGGGCAGGCGCTCGCTTGGGTTTGTGGCGTTTTCCCTCTCCGAACCCGCACCGATCCATGGCTCGGCAGAAGGCTGTGTGGTTCTGGCTTTGGGGTTTACGGCAAAGGTCTCCCTCGCCTCCACAACTGAGTGGCAAATTCAGACTAAGCTGATGCTCCCTGGACACATAGATGCAGTAGTGCCATGACGCAGCCGCGGACTGCAGGCTTCCAGTAGGTAATGCCCACGAGTCGTAGGGGCTGTTGCTTACAGGTGCTGTGCTCAGAACGGCCCCGTTCTTTGTCCTTAAACTATTAAGTGGTTTTTCTTATTTCCAGTTCTTCCTTTCCCCATCGTCACGATAATAAACTTCCTTTTGCTCAACCTGGAGTCAATACCGGAGCATGTGTTAGTGCGCGCTGCCAGTAATCGTTACGGGATGGTGGGTATTGTTTGCTGCTGGTGTCCATCAAAATCCAAAGTTGTTTCTGGTCTATTTTAAGGTTACTTTTCCCACTGTTTTTTAGCTTGTGTTCAGTGAAGTGCTCGTGAATCTTTTCTGATCTGATATATAAAAGCTTCAGTGGAAAACAGCTGATAAACCTTACCATGAACGTGGGACTGGGATCATGCTGTCCTGAATACTTTAACCAAACCTGCTACTTGTGAAATAGAGGCTTCTGATAAAGAAAAAATAATAATATTAATTAAAAAAAAAAAAACGATTAATCTGAATTTTTAAAATGTGTATAAGCAGCAAGTGCAAAGCAAATCTCTTTTGAAAGAATGTGGCAATCCTGAAAATGTCAATTGTGAAACTTTGTGTTTCACATACAGGTATAAATATTTAAGTTTTGTTGTTGTTTTTATCATTCAGTCTTTGTTAGTCACTCATTGTATAAAGCCAACTGAGAACCTGGGTTAGCCCGTGTGACTCTCAGGTACTGCAAGGCAGTGCTTACACTCTGGAAGTTCCTGCAAAACTCAGGAAAAAATGAAAACCTGTATTTTCATGGCAGTTGGATGATTAAATCCGACATGACTTTGACCTGTCTCTGCTTCCTTCATATGCGACCCGTGCAGTTTGTATTCTGGTTACTGAAGTTTGGAGATGGATTCAGTGGAAATAAAGTAAATAAACAGTCAAAGTTAGGCACGTCCCAGTCCTTGTGCCCCATGGCGTACTTGGCAGAGGGTGAAATCTCCGCGTGTTCACAGCAGCACGAGGTAGCCTGCCCTCATCCGAACGTGACCGCGTCTGGCGCTGGCTGCAGGCGCTGGGCACTGCCGAGCTGCTCTCCTTTATTTGCCTTTTGCGTCGGTGGCTGCGGGTGATTAAACTTCTCATCAACCACAGCGTTCCTGGAAGATTTTAATTACATTTGCTCTTTCTTGGCTGTTTTGATATCAAATGAACTTCTAAAAAGTCACAGTCTTCTTCCACAGAACTAAAACCGAATTGACATTCTGCCGTCAGTCTCGAGCTGACATTTCCCCCTGCAGAGGAGCAGCTCCACCAAAGCAGTGCTCTGAGCCCCGGGCAGCACCCGAGCCCCGGAGCCATCCGAGCGTGGGCAGCGGTGCTACAGGAGGCTGGAGGTGCTGCTGCCCCGCTGCTGCTCTCCTGAAGCATTGTGCAAAGTGCTGGGCGGCTCGCCTGAAGATCTCTGTCACGAGGACAGGGATGGTTAAGCAGAGATGAATTTGCACGCACGGTACGAGGAGTGAATGGCCTGGGTTTTCCTGCAGAGCTTTCACACTGGGTTATTGTACCAAACCCAGGTGCCTGCAATGCTGAAGTTGGTGGTATTGTGCTGCTGGTTCTTGTGTGTTTTGATCTTCTATTGAATGATATTTGAGAGAAATCTTCCCGATTCTGTACTGTCCTGACCCTTGGCACTGTTCCTGGAGGAGAGTACGAACTGTGCGCAGCACTGCTGCACTCGCAGCAGCATGGCCTCAAGGCCCGAAATAAAAGAAGCCAACCGTGCAAGGATGTGTGCCGATAGGATGTTAGCAGCAGCACACCAAAGGAGCTGGGCTGGAGTCTTTTGTAGTGTAGTTCCCAAACTGTGTTTATTTGCAAACATACCTGACTCGGAAGAGCCCTGGAGCAGGGGTGTAACAGCAGTGTGCCTCACCGGAGTGCTGCCCTTCTGGGTTCTCGTCCTCCGCTCAAGCCAGTCGTGTTGTCCAAGGGCTGTAACACAAATACGTGGCCAGGTTTGGATCGCCCACCTTTCCTGGCTACCAGAATTGTGGATTTGGGGGTTCCGCTGCTGAGGCAAAGCAACACAGTTGTTCCGGGAGAAGAAACTCGCTGCAGGTCTGAGTGTTTGTTGAAAGGATAACTTCAGCCCCAGCTGGGTGTACGCACAGCCCGCCTCGCTGCTGAGGGGGGTAAAATGCCAGAGCTGCACTGCCCCACTGGTAGGCTTATTTAATCCTCTGCTTCTGCAACGTCTTAAGTAAATACTGTTCTTTTTTATGTGAAGGGCTTAACATTTGTTTTTGAAGAGCTTTCAGTTGGATTTTAGTACGAAGCCCCCTGGCGAATGGTGGCTTGGTGGCATGTCAGCTCGAAATGCAGGGTGAGGAGGCTGCCGCGCACGAGGTGTCTGATCCTGCAGGCACAGGACCAGGTGGCTGGGGAGGTCCTGGCCTCTTGCCTGCCTGCCATCAGTATGCCAGCAGCACCAGGGTTTGGCTGCGCTGGCCGTGGGCAGCAGCCTCCTCCTGTCTCCCTTCCATGCCCCCGGGCTGCCGGAGCGCAGGGACTGTGCGTAAACGGCCCCCCAAAAGCGGTGAGATGAAGTGACGTTGTGACGGGTGACCCGAGGTTGTTTAGTTTTTGCAGATGTGGCAGGCTTTGTGTGCGTGCAGTGAGGAATGCGAGGTCCTGTCTGTCAGCTGCTGGTTGGTGCTGTCGGCCTGGTCTGGGTAAGTGCCGGGAGAAGTAACCCCACTGCTGCATTCAAAGTCAAGCTGGAGGTAACACAGGTGGCAAGTTGCAGACCAGGGGAGCAGAGCTCCCAGCCCACCTGCAGGAGTGCTCCTACCCTCCTTGATATCTTCATTCCAGCATCCCCACGCCTACAACAGTTGTCAGCTCATAATCATCAAGTCTGGATATTTTGCAATTAAATCGCTAATAAGCTTTAATACTACAGGAAATAAAAGTTCTGTTGGTCTGCTTTATGGGTTTGCTCGATAGCTCATCAGTGGTGGAATAAATGTGGGCCGCAGCACTTAACTAGATTGGAGGAAAATGGCATTAGTGGCAAAATAATAAAAGGGAAGTGTTAATTGCAGGGAATAATTGCAGTACATCTGAAGTTGCTTTTTATCTTCCTCAAAGTAGAGATGGAGCCGTGATACAAGATCTAGTTAAAGTCTTTCCACCTCCTGAGGGAAACTATTAGAAAATATTACAACAAAAATAGCTCTTTGAATCCTTTGGCGTCACCATCATTAAATACAAAATGACAGTAAAGATTTGATTATGGCTGCAGTCGGGAGGGAAACCGGGGCTTGTTACGGCATCGCTGCTGGTCGAGGCGTTCCCGCTGGGACGCGACCGGCCGGGGGGTGACGGCCTTGGCTGTAGGGCTCTGGCCTGGCTGGAGGAGACAGCTCGCAAGACTTCAGCCTTCTCTTAGGCAGCCAGGATTTGTTGTTGTTGTTGTTGTTGTTGTTGTTGTTGTTGTTTTTGTTTTTTTCCTGCATGAGGAGCCTCCCATAGTGGGGAGGACAGAGCAGGGCCCGTTGAAATCCCCTGTTCATGCGGTCAGACCAGCCGGTCTCCTACATGGCTCTGTAGGGCTGTGTCCAGCTGTTCTGGCTCACCCGGCAGGCGGTGGGCTTGGTGCGAATGAGAGCAGCTGCCATCGGACCACAGGTGAGGGTTCCCCCTTCTCTAAAGGAAAAAGCAGCTGGAGCCCCTGTCCAGGTCCCCTGACCTCTCAGCGGTGTTTTCAAGGCCAGAACATCTCCCTGGGAGAAGTCCCACTCCTCTAACCAAAAAGAAGGGTTTTGCTCATCTTCTTTCCGGAAGCACGTCCGTGTAAATTGTCCTGTGGGCTATGTTTTCATTGCAGAATTAACCTGAGCCATCCCCACTTGTATTAATTAGTACGGAATTAATTTAGCTTGTGTGTGAGTTGCTACACCACAAACTAATGTTTGAGTCACGCTGTGTAAATACATGAGCAGCTGGTGAGTTGTGTTAACTTGAGCGCCTGGTTGTAATCCCCGGCAGGCTAAGAAAGCTTTGTGTCAGGCATGGAAGTTAAAGGGGATTTTAGGTGTCCTTTGGAATTGAATTTGAAGCAGAGGTGATGGTGTTTGATTGCTGGAACTCCAAAAGAAGTCCCGGGACACCTCGGAGCTCAGGACGCCCAGGTGAGGCATGCAGGGGCTGAGGGCTGTGCGCAGCCGAGGGGCCCCAGGGGAGTAGAGTCCATCAGGTGCTGGGGGAAGCATTCTCAAACACTCGCTCTCTCAAATCAGTTGGCTCCAGACACCCACATCTCACTTCTTCAATAAAGACGTCAGTTCAAAAAGAATGGAGTGTTCTAAGAGGCATTTTCTTAACATCCATTAGGTCTAAAATGAAGTTGCCATCTCTTTTGTATCTATGCTAATAGTTGAAAAATGTTTTTGTTTATTTTTACCCCAACAATTCTTTAGTTTGTCTGTTTTAGAGGTACTTGTCAGTAAATCCTTATTCTCTTGGCTCCAGAAGCACTGGCCAAGAGCTCTCTTTGAAAGCACCAGGCGGATGGAATTGCAATTACCATGGCAAGGATAAATGCCATTCAGTGCAGAATCTGTTCAGGTTTCTACCCAGAACTGCTCTGTACCTTGGAGTTACAGGTAAGCACACATTTACAGGGATAGCTCACTAATCTCTGCAGTTGTTTTGAACCATCGTGAAGATTCAGACTCCAGTAACAGCTTCACAGAGGTTCGGGTGAGTGGGGCATCAGATGTAATAACAAAAGAAGGATCAGAGGACCAAAGAACAAAGCTGAGCACAATGTAGGAAAACAGTGCAAAGGAAAGCTGGGGTAAGAAAAGATTGCAGATGTAGTTAAATAACTTGCGATTTTTCTGGTACAAAAGGAACAAGAGGTCGCTCAAAAATTCAGCAGGGCTACAAGAAGCAATTCATTGACACAAGCAGCAGCCGCTTCTAAGGATTTGATGAATTCTTAGCCTTGGTGCTCACCTGGCAAGGTGGAGGACAGAAGCCAGCAAGATAGAAATCTTCCAGGAGGAGGGGAGAAAATGCTTGAGGACATGAAGCTCACCCAGGATGAGCCAGGAAGTGATGAGCCTTTGATTCCTGCCAGAGCCAGGAAAACAGCATCCAGAAGAGACAGCTGCATCCCCAGTACCTCCAAATTCACATCAAGTGATGCTTCATCAACCTTGAGTGGGCCAAAGGATCAAATCATTTCATTAAAAAAAAAAAAGAGGTATTTTTAATACTTCTCTGCTGGTTTTTGTTTCAGTCGGTATAAGCACTCTGTCTTACACTCCACAACAAAGAGCATGCCAGCTCTTTGTGTAAAATAGTTTTCTTGTCTGTAGTTGAAGTCTCTGCCCTCACTGCCCCTGAATTTCAGCAACTGGAACCAAAGGAGAGATTTTCTGCCCATCACTAAGGCAGCAAGCCCCTTTCCAGGTGACTGCATAGCGTGGCTCAGCACATCTTACACGTGACTTCCCTGTCTGGAAGCTATTGCTGTTGGCTTGGATTTACTGATGGCATAATTTCAAACGCTTGTGCTGCTGGTGACACCTCTTGATTTTGTCTGGACCAGCCATTTTCACCTGTAAATACTTATGTTATGCTAATCCACACCTTGTTAATATGTTTAGTGTCAATTAGCATAAGCAAGGTAGCTGAATGCCACAATTTAAATGCTAGGCACAGCTATTTTGCCTGTGACAGGAAGGTATGAAAAATAATTTTCACAAATATTTGTAATCAAGAAACACTGGAGAAATTGCTTCTGAATGGCTATATAACAAGCAGAACACGAGTCCCAGCGTTTCAGATGGATGGCACATCACTCCTCTAACTAGCGTGGGGCTGCAGACGGGAAGGTTTGCGTGTTTGCGAGCATGAAAAGAAATGAAGTTATGAGGAATGCTTTTCATTACTCATTTTTATTTTTTCCTTGCGCTATAAAATGCATCACGTTGTAGCTTTATAAGCTCCACGCTGCGGAGCTGCCGTGCAAAGTGGAGATGAGCAGAAAAGTCCCTTTGGGCTCCGCTCTCATCTCTAGCTGAGGATGCCAGCACCAGCCCGGGGCTCCGGGAGGAATCTGGGGGAGCTCTGGTTTGATAAAAGCACCCAAGTGCCCAAATACCATGCAGGAGGATTTGAAATCAGCACCGTGGGCAGGAGCACAGGCTGGCTCCTGTGGCCCTGGGCAGAGCTGAGCAGGAGGTGGCACAGGAGGGAAAGCGATGCAGGGTGGTGCTGATGGTCTCCTAAGAAAGGGAGGGGAAGCAGCTCAGTGCTGAGGAGCTGTGGTTAGGATCTATACCTTGTCCTGTTCCCGACATGGAGAAACGTTAAACTTTTAACTCACCTTCACGGCACAGACAGCTCCTTCAGGTGTTCGGGGCCAGGGACTGACTGTGCCTACAGCACTGTGGATGCGCAGCCATGGAAATGGACCTGTGAGTTCGGGATCTGGTGATAGGAGCACTTGTGCAAGTACTCTGGTAGCTGGGGTCTGCCTGCAGCTGTGCCTGTGCATGCATTTCTCTACATCCAGCTTCTAGAACAATGGTTACTCATCTGTTTGTGTCCATCAGGTATTTGGCAAAGTGTAATCTAAATTTCAGGTTGGGATCCAAGTCTTTATCTTCACGCACAGCAAGGAGATCTAAGAGCTTGTTTTGTTGCCCACAAATGCACATTTTGAGTGTATGTTGAAAATTTGTGGCATATATATATATGTATATAATGCTTGACTTTTGTGTAGCATTTGTTCAAATTTCAGTGGTTTATGAAACGTCATTGTGAATTTCCCCAAAATTTATTCTGCTAGAAAAGGGCCAGTCCTGGTGCACCAGAGATCTTTTTTTTTTTTTTTCTTCCTTCCCTTCCCATGTCATTAGAAATAATTCCTGGTTATTACATGAGATTTCTTTGTTTAGATTGTCAGCTCCATATTGGAAGGACAGGAAAGGTCAGCGCATCCTGGTAGGTGTTTTATTGTAAGTGGCCGGGTGTAAGCCTCAGATTTATGTTCCTGGAGTGCTCTGATATCCTGAGCAGGAACAAAGAATGACTTTATTTGAGTGGTTTGGGCTGCTGGATCTTGCAGCGGTGAAGCCAGGGACTCCTCTAACATCAGAAGCAGCAGAACTATATTCCTTTTTCTTTCTTTTTTTTTTTTTTCTAAGTGCTGTTAGGTGAATTTAGATTTCTTTTGATCTTTCAATGTGGAAGGCAGACAAGTGTTAGACTTTGACATCTGGACTCATCAAAGAGAAGACAGTGTCTATTTCAGTTTTTTAAACGGTCTTGTAGTCTGGAAGTCGATGGGAGAACGGTATCCTCATCCACAACACCGTGCCGTGCTCGGCCGGGTTTGCATATCGCACCTGAAGCCAATGGTGTCCACCCACGGCCTCTCTCCCTGCCCAAGGTGACACATAGTCACTGTCAGGGTGCTGTGCTCTGGGGGCTCCCCTGAGGATGAAGTGTGCAAGGATTAGGAGGCAGTAGTTGGGGTCTTGGCTCCCCTGGGGACCCCGCAGAGCTGGGACCTTGCTCAGATTGTGCGTGTCCGGGGGCTACTTTATGCCACGTGCTTTTTACCCTAGATGACTGAAATCTTGATGACAATCTTCACAGCTGAAAAAGAAGATTGTTGAAGATTTGTTTCCTATCAGTTGGATATTATTTTTTTTGCTGTCACTCCGTTGGCAAGAATCTAATCAGAAACAAAGAATAAGTCTTCTGCAGAAGCCATGCTGAGGGGACCTGGAAAGAAAACCAAGGGCTGCCCGGAATATAGTGACCTGCATCTGACAAGAAATTGCTCATCAGCTTCAGCAGCAAGTTGCCAAGGCCATAGCTGGCCAGGTTTGCAATCCACGCTCCCACCCCGCACAGATGGGCAGCAGGCATTTTGCTGAAAAGGGGATCTGGAGGAAAGTTCCTCACTTACCCCTTGTCCAGCACAGAAACCAAACACGGGCTTATTTGCAAGAACACAAATCAGGTCAGACGGCAAAAGGTTGATGATGTGTTTGCTGCTCTGGGTGCTTGGTTTGCTTAAAGACGAGTACCCGTTCCTGGGGGGTGTGCAGGCTGCGATCCTTTGTGTAAGGAGCCCCCCCTAACAAATAGCCTGACTTTGTGTGCGAATTGCACTTCTCCAGTCTGGGTGAACCTCATGGGCTGCTCTGAGCTGCAGAAGCATGCTCTGGACACTGTCAGAGGGAGAAAAACAGCAAAAATAACCTTCCTGTTTCCTTCACATGCGAAACCCACTGGCAAAATAAAAAATAAAATCCCCTCTGGCCTGAAGCTGAATTTGGGTCCGTTGGCTTTAGCTGGGGTTACCGCGTGCACCAGTGTGCTGCCAACAGTGGGACTCGGTGCTGTGTCCACCCTGCTGCTGGTACCTCTTGAACTGGAATAGTTTTAATTAGTTAATGAGACCGGAGAGTACCTTGATTGCTGTACCGGACAGAATTTGAATGCAGCTATCACTGATGGTGTGATCTGGGAAGCACTTCAGCTTTCAGGACGCAAGTTGTTATAGACTTGTAATAACAATAACTCAGTCCAGCAGCCAGCACTACGGGACCGGTGTGCGTCCCTTTATTGGAAGCATTCTTCATCCGCTGCAACGTTAGTTCTCTTGCTTAAATGAAGTTCAGATGGAGTTACAGATGGCAATGCACATCGGTACTGTGTGGAGAAACCCCTTACGGGGACACTGCCGTTACTCCCCCGAAGCAGGGGAGAACTGCAAAGTGCCGAGACCTCCAAACCTTTCGTGATAGTTGGAGTACCTTAACTGTGTATTTTTCACATCGTAATTTTACATTGTAGTTCCACGTGATGATGCACCAGTGTGCACATGAAAACTAGCTGCGTTTCCAAAGGCTGTTTCCCAAACAATCTGCGCTTTCCCTTTGGCAGAGGAAGGTCGGCTGCTCCCTTACTGTGCACCCCCCTGTGCTGCTGGCTGTGGGAACATGAAGTAGGGAACATGAAGCTGCTGTTCCATAGGAGTGAGCCTGAACCCTTCCCTGGGCAGGTGTTGTCCCTGCTCCTGCAGGAGAGCAGTGGCAGCGGGTGGCCTGAGCAGCGTCAGAGGTCAGCCAGCATCCCCGGTCCTCAGGGAGCGCTGCGAACGCTGCTGCTGCTGGAGACCGCAGGGTTTGGCTTCCGTCGTGATTTCAGGATTTCATCAATCCTGGACATGTTTATTGTAAGTGAAAAATATCCGCGATTTTAAGTATTTGGGAACTACATGAAATAACCATTTTTTTTCCCTCTGAACACGACTGTTCAAATCCCGTTTTGCCCCTGGATCCCGTGACAAGGAGGTTTCAGTCTAAAGACCCCCCCACTATTACACTGCATGCTCAGTCCTGCTTTATTTACATTTACTTGTAAATTTTACATTTACTTGTACATGTAAGCTGGAGTCTGATCCTTCTGGTGCAATTTAGGCTTCATTTTAATTTGGTAAATGACTTCAGTGTATTAACTGCTGGCAGTAATCACTTGCATGTCACAGACCTTGAGGTTTCCATAGGGACGATGTGATTCCCCATGATTGCTTGCATAGATGCTGGTAAACCACTGCCCTGCTCGCATCTGAAATTTGTTACTAACCTTGCTTTCGTTGGGGGTTTGCTGGAGCTGTAGCAGGGTGTAGGACACAATCTGCTGTTAGCTGCCTCTTAGGCAGATGCCAGATCCCAGCTTCAAAACCCATTTATGCCCAGTGCACATCAGAGCCTGCTCCATCTCGCACAAAACTCGTGCAGTTCAATACGTGTTAGCAGTGAATCAAAATATTCCCAGGCGATCTGCTAGACTGACGCTCATGTACTGAGGGGCATCTTTATATCAAAGAGAAACTCGTTTTCCTGCAAGCAGCTTGTACAGGTGGAGGAGCATCGGAAGATGTGCACTTAGAGGATGGAAAAGGAACGAAGTAAACCTGGCGGGTTGGTGCACAGGATGCTGTGAGTTTGGGAGGTGTTGCTGCTCACCTTATCTTAATGAAATTGCCAAGCTAATCTCCGTTTTAATGGATTGTTTTATCCGGCTTCAAACAGCAAACACTTCACGGGAATAGTCCTATTGCTTTTTTTCTAGCAGGGAAGATTGCAACACAGAACATGAAATCCTGAATCTTCATTAAGGAAGCCGTGCTTCTAAAATCATGAAACGATGCGGCGAATGTTTTGTGTCCTTTTGGTTAAAGCGTGTTGTTGTTAATGATGAGAAAAGACAAGTTGTGACTTTGGGTGAGCCCAAGGTCACCAGGGAGCCCCCGTGCCCGCTGTGCATCCCTGCCCGTTCGGCACGAAGCGGTGCGGGTGCACAAAGCGACGGCCGCCTTGTTGAGCTGGTCCTCCACTGACGTGATTTAACTCGACACGAGCTGAACTTACCTGGGGGTGTCTGATGGCTGCCCTTGCTCTCTTTTACAAGACTCTGTGGTGAGAAGTGAAATGTGAAACAGAAATAGATGGTTAGCTAGCCCCGTTAGACCACGGTGGTATGCGCATCTGTTCAGTGACCTGAATTACATGTGGGTAGTTTGGCACGTTTCCTTGAAGTGCTCTAAAGCAAATGGAAAGGAGAGATCTGAGATCATCTGAATGTTTGCTCTTCCCTCCTCTCCTCCCTAAAGCAAACTCGTTGACTGTAGAATTGTTTGGAGTCAATTTATCAGTCATCCGTGGAAATACAGAATAATTAAAATTTACTTTTTCAACGAGGCCTCTTGGACCATTATCCTGAGAAAGAAACGAAACTGGCTGTTAACCCGGATTGACATTTATTGTTCACATTCTTTATACCGTTTTGACATATTCTCTTTAATGCTCCTGGGAACAAAACAGCCTTGAGTTCCCGTCTGTCACTCAGCCTGCTTATTTTGTACGTTTGCAGAGCGCGGGGACGGTGCTGGGTGCGCAGGGATGATGCAGCACGCACGTGCCCAGTGCTGGTGTTGTCCGTCCCAGCTGCTGGAGCGTGTCCTTGTCACCACGTACATGGCTGGGACACGGTTCCCCTTTGGTCACAACGTATGTGTCTGTGACCAGCATTCACAGAGGCTGCCAATGTGATCAAAGCGCTTATATGTTAAGGGACAAAGGCTGTGTGAGCTCTGCTTCGGCGCGTGCACCTGGCACCGGGTGCTGGCCGCTCGCTGTGCAGAGTTTCTAGCAGCAGCAGCGTTTGGTCACTGTCACTGCTGCCAGTGCCACGCAGGGACGGTGACACAATGCTGCCTGGTGGCTGCGGTACCGTGGGTCCCTCACATCGCCCATCTCGATGGGCCTCGGAGGGATGTGGCAGGCTGCAGCTCCAGCACTGCGCCCCCGCCTCCCTCCTGCAGAGGGAAAAAATGGGGGGATTTTCTGCCACTACCAAATTCCCTTCAGAAGCCCTCGCTGTCCTTGTGAGAGGAGCCGTGTCACGGCAGGCTTACATCAGCACCCTGCTCTTTCGGTGCGGCGCCCTGGGGCTCAGCCTGCCTCCGTGTCCCCCAGGCCTTCCTCCCGCAGACGGCGCTGCAGTTTCTCCTGTGCGGATTGCGTAATATTGAAAGGCAAGGCTTCACTTGGCACGCTGTTCAAACAGATTTCATGGGGTAACGGATGGTTTTCATTGCTGAGATGTGAGCTGCTTCATCCTCCGGCGTTACGGTAAGGGCAGCGTGTGATCACAAGGCCGCGGTTCGGCCCCAAAGCGCCTCTCCTGGCTGGCCCCAACTCCCCCCTCACGTGGGCACTCCGGCTCCACAGCCTTGTGCCGGGGCTGACCCCGGGCCTTCCTCCCCTCCCGGTGGGTGCTTCTGTGAAATCCTCCCAGCGGCTGAGGTCTGGTGGCCACCCCCGCAGGGCTCGGCACCACCGCGTGCTGGCAGGGCCCTGCCCGTGCTCCCCTCGCTCCCTGCTGCCCCCCAGCTTTCCGCTCCTTCACGTTCGTTCATGGTGTGCTGGGGATATTCTCTCCCCGTTTACAGAAGAATTAATCCAGCCAGACGTACCAAACGGTATCTGCCTCGAGTTTTGCTGAAGTTGTCACCGGGAAGCTGAAGCATTCCCTTCCCCAGCTCTCTGCCAGGGTGACGTCCTTAGGGCAAGCAGCAGGTGTGCTCTGCGGAGACCTGCTCCGTTTTATTACTAAACCCGAGACGAACCAGCAGTCAATAATGCGGTTTTATTTCCAGCCCTCCTGTGCTGCCTCACCTAGGCAGAACAGCACCTCCGTCTTTCTGTTCTGCTGCTCCCGGAGCACACGGGCGGGCCTGTTTGTGCTTCTGCAGCCCCCAGCTCGCCGGGTGCTCTCCAGGAGCGGCAGCGAGGCAGAGCAGGGACGCCTGCCCTCTGCGTTTTGGGAAGGGCTTGGCTGCTTGCTCCGAGCAGCAGGGTGCAGAATGCCGGCCCCGCTCTTTGCTTTCCTTCTCAGGGCGCTAACAAAGAGGAGCAGCCCCGATTGCTCCAGCCTCGGTGCCCGGCTTTGTGTTCTCTGTGCGGTGGCGTTAGGTGACGGTAGCATTTTATCTTTTTAATTTGGTTTTGCATAGCTTTATTTGCTCTAGTCTGGAAAGCAGGTGGCTTTCTAACACTTCAGTTACTCTTGTCGGTGCCGTATTTACATGGAAATCTAGATGATCCCCAGGCTTCGAGCCTCACCTATTCCATCTGATTTCTCGGCATTATTATTCACTGGCTTTCATGTCGTAAAAAATACATTTCCATCAAAATGAAAGGGAGGACCTCTACCTTTTGAGATCTGGCAAAACTAACTAGCAGGAGAATTTGCTTTGGGCCTGTGGAGGTGCAGTAATGAATCTTTTAATAGCTGTTCTGCTGCCTTGTCCTTACAGAGAGCAAAACGAGTTCTTTGAAAACATCCCCGTTTATTATAATGGCTCATGAGTGGAGGAGAAGAGGGTGAATTTAAGCTCGTCTTGCATTGCTGCTGGTCTGGGAGAAACATTAAGAAATAAATAAAAAATAGGTTTGGGGGAGAAAAAACATTAAACAAACAAACAACAAAAAAAGCCAACAACATGTGTGGTGAATTCCTACTGAAAATCTAGAGTAGGAAGACCCAGTACATCCTTACACTGAGAAAAAGGCAAGTGAAGGATCCCCAAAGGTCTCCAAATACGTTTTACAAGTATTGATCAGCAAAAAAACGACCCCATCTTGGTCTGTCTGTGATTGAGCTGGTTTCCCAGGGGCAGAGCAGCTCGTCCCACACTGCTCCCAGGTTCCCCTCTTGGTCTTTGGGATGGCTGGGTTTGGTGGAAGAACGTCTCTTAGCTCTCTGTCTTCCTGCTGCAAGCTGGGACAACTTCAGGCAGCTAGTGATACGTATTTCTCGTTAACACACACTTTATACGTTCTGGTTAGTGGAACTGAAGCCTTAGCAGTCTAATCAAGGAAGTATTTTTAATAATTGCAGAGAAACAAAGCTAAGGAAAAGAAAGACCACCACTGTGGCGGATGTGGTTCACCCCCCTTCTCCTGCCCCTCCGAGCCCTAAGGCATCCCTCGGGGGGGCTGCGTTACGGGGGCTGTCGGCATCCCACGCTCTGTGCGCGTGGTCCCGATGGTGGTGGTTTCTTCCTCCTCTCCAGGGTCCAGTGAAGTTCAGAGAGATGCTCAGCATTTGCACCTCCGGGCCATGTCTGAATTGCCCTGGGCTGTGGTCTGGGGAGCCCTGGCCTTGGGGTCAGGCGGCACGCTCGGCAGAGGATGTGCTGGCACAGAAACTGAGGGCAGCAACTGGTTAAAAATTTGCTAAGCAACAGAAACTCTCATTTCATCCTCTTAGGAAAGGAACATTTTTCCTCTTGCTTTTGATTTTTTTTCCTCCCAGATAGCCAAATCTCCACGTCTCGTGTTTTAAAAATCAGAGAGAGCTGGAGGAGAGGGCAAAAGCCCCCGGGCAGCTCTAGCGGTGCGCGGGCAGCATCTGCAAGGGGGCTGCCAGATGGCTGCCCGGCCGATCGGTGCACGATTCCCATCTCCTGCTCCCCCCCAGCTGCCCAGCCTTGTGGAGGAACCCACAGGAGCGCCTGTGCTGCTGGGGACCCGTGCCTGGAGGAGGTTTTGGGCCAGAGGGGTAACTGGGCTGGTGTCGGGGGGTCCAAACCGCGAACATCTGACCAAGCCCAGCTCAGTGGGCACCACCGAAAGCAGGAGTCCTGGCGTTTCTGTACCAGAGCTCGTGCGGCAGCCCAGCTCCCTGGCTGCTCCTCGTGTGTTCTCTGCTGCTCGCCCAACGGGCTCTGGCTGTGGATAGGCTAAAGCCAAACAGAGCTGCCCAGGCGGGCAGAAAATGCCCTCTCCTATAGCTGAAGTGCTCTTCGTTGGTTAGATGTTAAACATTTCCCTGGGACAAGTTCTAGTTACTGGGATATGAAGGGTGGAATTCCTGAAGTTTTATGTAGAAAGCAACTCCAGTCAGCGCTGCTTAGTTCTCATACCTAGAATACCCAGAAGGGAAAAGGAATTAGTAATGTCCATATTCTTTAGGCTTTTTAAAGCAGAACTTACTTAAAGCAGACCACTCCAAGCCAGGAGGTGCAGAATGAAGGACGAGGGCTGGCCCTAAACAGGCACTTTGCTGATTTTGGCTTGCTGTTAGACAAATGCACAGCGCTGTCCTTTGGGAGACCAAAAGGAAAAAAAAAAAAAAATGAAAAAAATGAAAAAGAAAAAAAAGAAAACCTTCAGAACGCATTTCACTGATGACAGGGGGTTTAAAACCTGGGTATTTCAGAGAACACAGTTGATAAGCCAAAGGATGTGGCCCTGGTACCGTGCTTAGAGAAGGTGGTTCATCCTGGTCCGCATTTCTGCCTGGTGGAAGAACCCCACCCTCTCCATCTTCATTCCTACACATACCGCAGAATCACCAGCAATGCATAGCCAGGACAGATCTACCACAAGCATGGCCCAGCTCCATCCTGCCCCAGGTCCTGCGGGGCCGAGCTGCAGCAGTGCCTGCGGGGAGATGCTACGCGTACCTGTATGGGAGCTGCTGAGCGGTACAGTGTGGTACGCAGCAGTGGTACACGGATGGAATGGGGTTTAATTGCTGGCAGCCAATGGTGATGATTAGCAGCGTCCCGTCGGACATGTCAGCCCTGCAGCCTTGGTTTGAGTTTGGCACACTGTGTGTGGCCACGTCCTCAGCTGGCCCAGCGCCTGTCTGCTGAGGTTGGGCCCGGGCCCTCTGGGAAAATGTCCTGGGGGGTTGAGGCAGAGGTAAGGCACAAGTCAATGTGCATCCAGCTGTGCAGGCAGGTGCTGGGGGATTGCAGGCAGATTGGGCCAGGAGGGAGCCAAAACCCCTGCAGACTTAGGTGTCAGCCTGCACTGGGGAGCGGGCGGCGGAGCTCTGCATCCTGGCTCCTGAGTTTGAGCACTGGAAACAAACACCCGGGGTGTTTGTTGCAGCCAGGCTCAGAGCAGCGCGTTATCTCCTTCCCCCAAGCTGCTTTTGATCCTATGACAGCAGCTCTTATGACGCTGGCGGAGCAACCCGCACAGCCAGAACCGGGCATTTCACCACCCCAGGCAGAGCTCGGTTGTCCTCTGACCTGTAGGGGAAACACCGTGGAAGACATTCAGCTCCCGGGTAGGGGTGGTCTTCAGCATTTACTGCATCTCGAGCACGTGTTATCTCCTAGGTTGATAAATCTGGATGGTCACCTTTGGAGAAGAAAATTCCTGCTTGCTATGTCACATTCATTAGTGTTTATGATGCTTCTGTTTCCCAGGGATCCTGATTTTTGGCTGTGAGAGAGAAAACAGCAGCTTATGAACTCGTGGTCTGGGACTCCACTCGCTTGCCCAGACACAGATACGGTCTCGCCTCTTGTCCCCATTCTTGCATATTTTAGTCATACAACCAGAAATGCATGTAGTGGTTTATTCCCATGATTTCATAGGGATCTGTCAATATTGGTTTCTAGCCAAGATAATTTTTTATTTTTTTTTTCTTTCAAGTCGCAAAGAAAAGTGAATATCCATACTTGCCCTCCGCCTCCATATACCATGCTGCTTCAAGTAAACAACAGCACAGCTTCAGGGCTGCAATTTTATCTTCCAAAATTACTTTTTCCTAGGTGTCTCACCATATGGACAGCCAGATCTGTTGCTCCCAGTCCAAGCTCCCTCTGCATGGCTGGGATCCAGTGGGATCCAACTCCTGAAGCCGCTTTCCGGGTGGTTTTGCTGCATTATCTCCTTGTAATTCGAGTGGCAGCCACGTCCCTGCGGTTCCCTCATGTCGGCCGCCACTGGTCAGCCTCCAGCCTTGCCTGCCTGCAGGAACCCCAAGAACGGAGGTTTTCCACGTGTCCTGCAGCCCATCGAATAGTTCATTGCGTAAACACAAACCATGAATGAACTAGGTGATGTGTGCCTTTAGATAAAAAGCAGCCTAGTCCCACGCAGGCGCTGGGCGCCCTGGGGAGGTGACGGCAGCCCGAGCCCCCCAGCCAAGGGGCCAGGGAAGGCGCCCAGCCTGGGGGAGCCCTGGGGGGGACTTGGCCCCGTCCAGGCCACCCTGCCCCATGGTGACCAAGGCACTTTGCTGCAAAGCTGCTGGGTTTCGGTTTGGGACTTGGGCATCCAAGTGAGATGGATCCTCAGAAGAAGTCCGAATGCTGTATTTTGAGTTGTAAAACAGGGAAACAAAATGTGTCTTGTGCAATGCTGTAGTCTTTTGCAAGTGGAAACTACTCGAAAGCTATTTGCTGCTATGCACAAGGGAGGTAAATGCACCTGTGCATGCCAGGAGAGTGTTGCTGGCCCTGTGAGAGCAGGAGGCAGTGCAAGGCTTCGCTCCAGGGAGAGTGGAGCCTTGCAGCTTCTGGGCTTGGGGCTCTGGAGGATGCATTTGATAAAATTGTCCTCTAAAGTTAGAGGAAACCTGTTGAGAGAGGTGCTTTGGTCTCTGGTGTGGGAACGAGGTTCTTCAGACAAATACAGTGTTTGCACAGATGCTGCCTTAATCGAACTCACCGTGAGCGAGCAATGAGCAAATTAATTCTGGTTCTGACAGCTGCCTCGCTGCCTTTAACTCCTTCCCTCCCCGAGCCCCTCCTGTCCCCACCTTCTGAGAAAATGTAAGTGCATAACAGGTATGTTCAAATACCAACCAAATAAAACCCAGGGGACTGTCCAGCCTCCTCTGAGCCACCAGTTGTCTGCAGGGTTTTGTTTCATCAGTTCACTGCTTTAAAATCCCTGAAAGGGATGTGTCCGTACTGTGCAGGGAAATAAGTTATTGACAACATTGTGCGTGCCTCTGGCATGCGAGAAAGTGTGCGAAGCGAAGGGATCGTGGAGGAAGGCTCTATCCGTTTTCCCACATAGCTCTTTATTTTTTTAATCCGCGACTCTAGCTCTGGAGACCATCGTTAGAGATCGCCGGCTCCTACCTTTCTGTCAGACTCTTAATGAGCAGAGCACGCAGCCCAGGCAGCTGGGGCTTTGACGGCTGGCTCGCCGGCGCTTCCCGCGCGGAAGGGTCCCATTCATTCAGAATTGGTGCTGAGCCCAAAGCCCTGGCTCCCCCCGCGCCCCTCACCATGTCTCCAGGACTCCGCTTCAGCATTCGCTGGAAGAGATGCATTGACGCTCTCCCCGTAGACCTCCAGGCTGCTGGTTGGAGCCATAAGGGAACGGGAGGAAGAATTAGCCTGTGTGTTTATGTGGCTGTGCTCCAGTAAATATTTTGATGCATCTGCTGCCAGCTCTGGTCTGAGGGAATCTACCTAGCATTTAAATTTTGATGGGGAGCTGTTTTGAATAATAACAGTGCAGCCGGCTGTGAGTCAGTGCATGTGTGTTGACTTAAAAAAAAAAAAAAAAAAAAAGCCCTCAAAGCTTAACGCTTGCTGAACGCCGAGCTGCAGTGCTTTGCTTTTTCCCTCCTCCTTTCTTCTTTTCTTTCTTCTCTTGACTTCCTCTGTTTTGTTTTGTTCTGGTGGGCATTTCACGTAGATTTTGTTCACTGGCAGTGGGAGGGGGGGAGTGAGAAGAATTGGAAAAACCCCAGCCAAAATAAATCCTCCCCAGAAACTCACAAGTAGCTCTTGCGATGGGTGCTGTAATGGGTACGTTCTCCTCTCTACAAACGAAACAAAGAAGACCATCAAAAGGTAAGATCTCCTGTTTTGCTTTTCTTGCCTCTTCTGTATATTTGCTGGGAGAAAAATGTATATTGGGAAGGGAGGAGAAAATGAACATGTGCCACTTGCAAGTAGCCCAGCAGTGTTTATGTGAGGTGTAATTTGCAGAGGAGAGGCGAGTGGGATGTGAGGTGGTGGAGGAAATGAGTAGGTATGAGGATATTGCTGTGGAGGGGCTCTGGGGGTGAAAACCATCTGAAATCTTGTAATCCTCCACCCAGGCATGTACGAGGAGGAGAAACTCAGTGGCTCCATATGCAGAGCACTTGCAGAAGAGACCTGTTTATTCCCAAATCCCATGCTTTGTAAATCCACTGAGGAGGGAATAACATGTAGCTACACAACAAATCCTTCCCGCTACCTTGTGGTTTCTTTCTGCGAAAGTGTTGTTAGAGGCAATGTTGTATATTCAGTAATCCAACACCAAGTGTGCAGTGCTAATGATGTGTGTTTTATGAAGATTGTCAAGAGGAAAAAAATATTAGGATATATTCAGAAGGAAGGGGAGGAGGAGAAGCTCATGAAAAGCATGAGAAAGCAAGCAGCAATCGCAGGGATTTTAATCCTTAAATCCATAAATGCTGGCTGCAAAATGCTGATTTTTCAAGAGCTCTGGTTTGTGTAGTGTTTGCTTGAGCTCTGCTCCATTTCTTTCAGGGTTAATTCAGAAATTCCAGGGTGCTGCTGAGCAGAAAGTTGAAAGCACTGTTGGGGGCTCATCTGTACAATACACAATGAGTATTGTTTAGAAAACGACAAAAAGGCAGACCCTGGAACTTTGGCAAGTCTTTCTGCTGTTTGGAAATGTTGCCTGCCAGGGCGCCTGCATTTACCAGTCTGCCAGTATTTTTAGGGTAGGTCTCTATTTCCACTGGGTCCGTTGCTCGGCTGTATGTATGCTTTTGAATTGAAAGTTAGTATGGATTTTCTATCAATTTAAAAGAAAAAAAGTCTGAGGAAATCTCAGACATCAAGTAATTGCTGTAAGGAGAAATGGAGAAGGGCTGTGCGAGGGGTTTGATCACCTAAGTTTGTGAGCAGGTGTACGATTCCGTGTCCCTGGTGTGAGGCAGGCGGTTGACCTGGTAGGGTACAATTTACAGCAGGGCGTGTGTGCCTGCTTTACAGTTCATCTTTTTGTGCTATTTATAATGCAGCCACAATCGTACAGCTGCCTGCGGTGTTGGGTACTGCCTATGCTACAAGCCAAGCAGTATGGTTGTCTATCACCGCGTCGCACGTGTTGCCGCCGGGGTCGCGCTGAGGCACGGCGAGGTGGCTGAGCTCAGTGCCGTGGGCACGTCGGCCGCCGTGACACCACGGAGCATCCCATGCCCTTCTCAGAAATCTGCAGGCTGTGTCTGGTTTACGCTAAGCGTAGCTCCTTTTTGGCTGAATGTATCTGTTGTCTACTGTGTTGCCGCGAGATTGGCTCTACTCTCTAGTGGATGGAGGAAATTGCTTATTGTTGGAGTTCGTGAGCAGTAAAAACCCAGCATCTGGTTACACGTTTTACCATTTACAGGGGGATTCGATCTTGCTGATGCCTGCTGGCAGTGGTTGTTCAGCTACATTTATCATTTATCAAAACTCGTGTTCCAGGAGTTATCTCCTCTTGGCTCTGATGTGGTATCTGTGTGTTGTTGCTGATTAGTAGGACACTTAGTTGGAGTGAGAAAGTTGGAAGAAATTCCTTTGACTTTCCAGGATACTTTCAGAGCCAGTAGAGAATTTCACACCTTTTAGTCGCTATTCACCTGGCCGGCAGGAGCTTTATGGAGCAGCACTGCTGGTTTCAGCTGACTTCAGCCAGCTGCTGATGTTCCTCTAGACCCGGTACCCAGAGGAGGTCCCAGATCTTCACGCAGGAGAGGCCGAGGCATGTGTGCCGCATGTGCCCCTGGGCTGCCTGCTCTATTTTATGCTGGATGTGAGCACTTCAGCTTCTCAACAACCAAACAGTAACGTGCTGGGTTTGACAGCAGTTCTTTGCCTGTAAGCTCAACAGAAGAAATCCATCACCACTACCCCGCTGGTTTCACTTTAGATATAGTCTGATGGATTCCGCAGTGTTGCCCACCTGCCCCTCCTCTTGTGAAGGTTCCCTTCAAGAAAACCAGCCCCTTCCCCTGTTCAGATTGGTGGAAATGGTTAAAATATGATCAGGATGGGTTTACGCACTGGCTTTTCCAGAGACTCTTGTTTTCTGCAGACCACGTAGACTCAGAGAATGTATCAGGTTGGAAGGGACCCCTGGAGGTCTGTAGACAACTTATTTCAACCCCTGACCATCCTGGTGGCCCCGACTGACCCATGCTCCTGTGTCCCCATGTCCTTGCACTGGGGAGCCCCGGGCTGGCTGTGACACTTGGGATGTGCTATCCCAAGCGTGAGCAGCAGGCAGGCTTGCTCGTGCCACCCGCACTGCGCCCTGCCTTCTCTGCCGTGCCATGGTGCCAGCGGTGCCCACGTGTAACTGCTCCCTTGGATATCGCTGTGCCTATCTTTTGGTAGGGGAAGTGTTTGTTAGCTATTCCACTGCTCGATTCCCTGTTATCTAGTGTTTGGTTTTGGTATGTTTACCCGTGTGTTTATTTTAATATTTCAGGATTTATCTAGGAACTAAATACTGCTGCAAAATTGAGAGCCTGAAGAAATTGTTGTAACAGGGCTAGATCCACACCTCTGCAAATACTTTGTAATCTTGGTAAACGTGTGCTCTTCTAAGTAGTTTAAAGACCATTTGTGTAGCCGTGTCTAGCTAAGCAGCTCACACGTGTGTCTCAGGCTGTTTTGGTGTAACACACTAAAAGCAAAACACATACGTGTCTCCTGGTTTAAGAACAGGTGAAAGAAGCAGGTGATGTCCAAAGCCCAGAGTTTTCCAAGAAGGGCTGATGTCCATGGGCAGGTGGTGGGTGCTGGCAAATAGGGCTGAGGTGCTCTCTGCTGAGCCCATCAAATTTTGGCACAGGAGAATACTTCAATTGAGCTGCTGCCCCTTGCACTTTGTTCGGGGCTGTGGCTGTGGGACTGGTGGCTCATTTGGTCATTGCAGCTGGGAGCAGCAAGGGTGTTCATAGCAGAGTTCAAAAGTACAAGATGTTCCTTGCTTTAATGGAAATGGGGACTTTGAATCAGTAAAGGTGGTGGGAACTGTCTTCAAGTCAAGAGCAGTGGTCCTTCAAGCGTAAGACCTTTTCTCCTGGACAGTGTTGTTTGTAGAGGAGCTTGTGCCTTTGGCTTGAACATGAAAAATTAATCCAATAAAATGGGGTGTTTTGTTCAGACAGGCCCATGTCCCACGTGGCCTTTCCTGTGGGATAAAGCTTTCTGCTTGCAGGACTTGTGTTCCTATCAGCAGAGCTGCAGAAGCTTTCCCTGGTTGCTGGAGTGTCTCTAGATTGTCTATGAGATTTGTGCCATTTGCTTCGGTAGTGGCTCGCGGCAGTTCCACGGGGTTTGTACATTTCCTTAGGAGTTATTTCTCCTGATCTCCAAAATTGATGGCATTTTAATTTCATTCACCGTTGGGTTTCTTCTTGTCTGACTATTCCAGCTTTTTGAGTTGGCCTAATAAAAGGTAACACCTCTTTCTCCCAGGTCTTCTTGCTTCTCTCGTGTCATTGGATTGATGAAGCATCGCAGCCTTCGTGGGGTCCAGTGGGGCCAGGCTGAGGTCCTGGGGGACGAGTTGGCCGTGAGCCACCAACATGTCCTCCCCACGCTGGCACTGCTGCCACCTTCCAAACCCCAAGGTGGAAGG
Source organism: Stictonetta naevosa (assembly GCA_011074415.1). Lineage (NCBI taxonomy): Eukaryota > Metazoa > Chordata > Aves > Anseriformes > Anatidae > Stictonetta > Stictonetta naevosa. The sequence goes on from CM021709.1 coordinate 5,465,067, forward strand.
TTTGGGGATGCTGAGGGTGGTAAGAGCCACTCAGCTCAGTGTGCACCAAACCCCAGCGGTGCCCGGAGGACTGCCCAGCCTGCTCCTAGCACATTGGCAGTTAGCACTAGATACAAGATTAAGATGGACTTGAGAATTTCAAGTTGCTTGTATATCCTCCAGCAAACATAAGTAATAAAACAGTAAATGAATCAGGGGAAAAAAACACAACACCAAACCAACAAGCAACGCTAAAAAGCAGCGGGCCAGCACAGCAGATAATGCACCGCACAAATGCCTTCCCTGTTTTCAGCTAGCTGCCAAATAGAGGTTTCTCATGTGTTTGTGCAGTCTGCAGCCAATCATAACCAAATTGGTACCTAGAATCAGCCCTTTCCATATTTGTCATGGAAACGTTCGGATTAGCAGATTGTTCGAGCAGGGTGAATTTCTTGTTTTGACTGCCTGCCGTACTCCCCGTGTGCGGCGGGGATGTTTGCACTTCCACTTGTGGGCAAATTCAATTCCAATAGAAGAGACCAGTCAAAGAGTAAGGGATTAGCTGTGTTTGCTCTTTCTTTTCTCCCTCCCATCCCCAAAGAAAGTGAAATATAACTCAGGTATTTCCCAGTTCCTGAATCTTGTTGGCCATAGGCTGCAGGCCCCAGCTCGTACCCTGGCTACACCAGCAGAAAGCACCGGTGTTGCTGAGTGCGAGTAACCGTATTTTGATCCAACACCAAGCTATCAAGAGGAGAACTGAGAGGATAGCTATAGCTGAGTTTTGCAAGAGCTAACAGCATGAATTCACTTCCTTAAGATGGCAGTTGAATAGATGTGCCATTTTTCTGGTGACCAGTTTTGAATTAGGTTTGAAGGGCAAGTTGATTTGATATGGCTCACTGTCCAAAGGCATCAGATTCAGTGTCTCGCCAGGCATAGTTTTCTGTGCCTTACTGACCAGGAAACCGTTAAACATTGCTCAGCAAGTCAGTTGAGAATATCTGACTTCAGTCCTAGTGATCCTGCCCGTGGAGATGCTGTTCAGGTCCCCGCATTAGACCAACCTGGTTCCTTGCCAGAGGGAGAACAGCGGGTTGGTTCAGTGGTGGTGCGGGGACTTGGTCCCGTGCAGCTGCCAAGTGCAGTGATGGATCTGGGTAGGGGAGCTGCCCTGACGTTTACTTTGCCTCTATGTACCATTACAAAGTAAGTTTTGGTAAGCTGTTTGCAGCAGCTTTATCTTCAGTGGGCCTTTGAAATTTGTCTGGAAGCAGCAACAGACTTGCCTTTATCCCTCGGAAGTCTGTTCAGGTTGGGCAGAAATAAAAGCTTTGAAAGTTGCCTTTCTCTTGCTTCTGCTTCTCCAAGAAACTCGACAGCCTGCTGCTGCTGGGGTTGAAGGTGTGTGACCCAAAGACCTGGACTGTACCCATGGGTCCTGGGTGTTTTACTAACGGGGAAAGGTCTCCGTTTCCTTCCCTTTTACCTCCTCGAGCAGGCCAGCTCCTTTCTGTGCTCAGCAGCACTGTGCTGCAGGTGCTGGAGGGAATGGAAGAACTGCCTGGTTTTGCTTCTCTTGGCTGTGCCCCAGGGCCAATAAACCGTGCTGACCCAGCATTCTGTCTCACCGGTCTTTTCTGGTCATCCCCTGCTGCAGCCCGATGCGTAGGCCAGGTATGCAGTCATTGCGCTGAAAGCTGAGGGTTTGGTAGCAGCAGCTTTTTCCACCGAATCATCTTTGCAACAAGTGTTTAAAGCAGCACTCAATAACAAAACTGTGTGGTGTAAGCACTCAGAAGCGATTTGGAAAAATCCTGATGACTGACACATGCTCATTAGCACGCCCTGCTTTGCTGGGAGCTGCGAGACCCCAGCCTAGGCAGGGCATGCGGACCTGCGACTGCTTCTTGGCTCTGCTCCCCCAGCGTGCAGCCCCCATTTCTTCAGCTCTGGTTCAGTGGCTTGCTCTAAGGGCCTTCTCCTGCTATGTTTCCTGTTTGCCTCCCTATAAACTCAGCTCCTGGCAGCCAGGGGCAGTGATCTCAAATCGTTGGTCTTAGGGGCGGATAGCCCTGGTTACATTAAATTAAACTCTGCGTGTCCCTGATTGCTTCCCGCAGGCGTCCTGCAGTGCTGTAGTGTGCCTAGCTCGGAGGTACGGTGTAAAGAACAGTGGATGGAGGGAAGCACATGCTGTAGTGCGTCGTACAGTGTGGTGCGTTACACGCGTGTGTTCCCTGCCTTTGGGCACGGTTACTTTGGGCCGCTCAAATGCAGTGCAGCCACGCAGAGCCTTGAAATCCCACTGCAAAGGAGCTGATTAGAGACAGCGGCTTTGCGTGGCTGCAGGCTGCAGCACTTTGAAGCTTTTTTGTTTCTTAGTAATCCAACAGAGTAAAATAGGCAATATTTTCCAACCTAAGATGTGCAGCCTTGGTGATCTTTATCCAACCTTTATTCTCACCAGTTCTTCCAGTGTGAATTACTGGGTGTCTCTGCGACAGCTGGAACGAGCAGTGAGAAGCACTTTGATTTGGAGTGAAAATGTTTAACTCTGTAGATGTGAAAGCTTGGGACTTAATATTGAGCACAGGTTTTGGCCAAGTCTTAGCCTCACAGTGGCTAATGTCGGCACATTTCTAAACTGGAGTCAGACAGGGTTCTGCAAATTCTTTGAGGAAAAACGTATAAAATGCAGATCTAGGTCAACCAAAGCAAGTTATAAAGTCAAGCTGATATTGGTCAAACAAGGAGAAAGAAGAAAAATGTTGCATTTCCCCACCTACAAACCTAGCATTCTTCCCCAGTGCCAGTGTTTATTTTGATATTTAAGCTTTAGTACAAACCTTGAAGATTTACAATAGTTTTCAGCAATGAGGTGAAATATTTTTCGAACTGAAATATTTCACTAATGAAGATTTGTATGAATTGTGGTCCCACCCCACGACTCTCAGAACACTTTGCTGGCTTGCAGCTGCCTGGTGCTGATAGAGAGGCTGCGAGCGGCAGAACCACCCCCGTGCTTCCGTCATCGCGCCGGGAGAGCCCTGGGTGCTTGTGTGCCCTGGGTGCTTGTGTGTCGTGATTCCTACTTAAAAGCATGATGCAGAGAACGTGAAGGGACGGTGTTGCAGAAAGCTCGGGTACCTGCTTGTTTGCCGTCCTCAGCTTGGGTCCGCATCCAGCCTCACCCTGTCCGAGGCAGAGCAGTGGGGAGCTGGGAGCTGGTGCAGCCAGCCCGTGGCGCGATGGGGCTTTGGGGCAGATGTGAGGGGGATGACAGACCTGTCCCCTACCGAGGGGCAGATCCTGCATAGCTCTGCTGTGGCTGTTTGGATTTCCTCAACGCAAACATTACTTTCTTGACATGCTCAACACCCGCCACTCTTCGCACACACCAGTCTTTGCTTTTGTCTTGCTCCAGGAAAGCTCTCCTCCCCCCGAGCTTGTTCTTTGGGCAGCGAATGGGCAGCTGCCCCGAACTGCCGTAGCCGGGCAGGGCTGTGGTCTGTAGGAGGCAGAACGGAGGCACAGCACCTCTTCTGTGGTGGCTGAGAACAGCTCACGGAGAGTGCAATGGGGTGGTGCCCCGCAGGCTGCCAGGGAACCCCAGAGACGCCGCCAGGATGCGGCCGCGTGCTTCCCGGTGGAAGCAGCGAGTGTCGCCTCCGAGCAGGGGAATGGCATTAAGGGATCGAGGCCAGTGCTGAGCACCGGGCTCCTAGTGCTCCAAAACCCATTCGTCTGCCTGTTAGTTTTAGGAGCAGGAAGACGTGGATGAAATAAGCCGTGTTTACCAAATTTAGCCAGTTAGATGTGGTGCCGTTTCAGAAGCTGAACTTGAACACTTTGCACCTCACCTGTCTCCAGTATGGGGCCAGACTCCCCAGTACCGGCTGTGCCAGCGATGCTACTGCGCAGCCCCAGGGGTTTGGGACCGTCAGCTGAGCCCTGGCACAGCCCCTGCTGCGGCTTGCTCACCATGGGACTCGTGCTGTTAGCTTCCTAGCTGCAAAACTTCGGGAGCCAACAAAGCACCCGTGGGAAAGGGAGATTTTTTTCTCTGAGAAACTACTTCGCATGCAGGTGAAGCTCGGGACGCAGCAGGAGCAGCAGCCCCATGTGCTGTCTTCATCTTCTCGATTCAGGGCCCTCACCTGGTGTCATCTGAACAGGGAGCAGCACGTGGAAAGAAAAAAATTTGAAGCAGGAAACTTTTGTCAGTGCAGGAAGGTTTCTGCCTGCTAATCCCAGTAAGGCCCAAGTGCATCGGCACGCTCCTTTATGTGCTTCTCTGGGAGAGCCAGTTGTGACCCCAGGCTGCGGTACGGGTGCCAGGGACTGGAAGCGTCCCCTTGCGAGGACCTGAGTCCCTTTAACGTGGTGCTCATTCTTGTCTGATATTTTACACGTGAGCTGACAGAGGGCCTGGTTCGCAGCGCTGTGCGTACAGAACGAACCAGACTGCAGGCACCCAGACAGATAGCTGCACTGGGGCACGAGGAAAATCCCCCCTTGGGGCGTGTATCTTGCCAGACAGAGGCACAGGGATACAGCCCTGATCCCATGTGCCTCATTCCTCTCCACGGGGCCAGCAGGTGGGTCAGTGCACAGCAGGTTTGGAGCCGGGATGGAAGGCTGCCCCTCCATCCAGGTGCCTTTCCTTTCCATGGCTTCAAAGCCTCTCCGGGAGCTGCTCCAGCAGGGTGCCGAGCCATTTGGAACCCAACCGTGCAGGAGGGAGGAAGCTGCGGGAGCAGCTGCCCCATCACCGGTAACGGCCCCAGCAGGGAGCGCTGCGCTACACAGGGCTCGGCACAGCCTGCCAGGAAACAGTCAGTCCTCATCGGGTGTTCCTGGGCGATGCCATCAGCTGTAGCACTTCGCATGACTTCCTTGGCCTTGTTTTCTCCAGCCAGGGGATCGCTGGATGCTGCTGGCGTGTGAAGTTGGCAACTCGCCGCCCCGCTGCCGTCAGGGCCCCGCTGTCAGGCCCTCCAAGATCTTCTCCTGCCCCAGCTGTGTCCCTCACCGCCGGGCTGCTGCTTTCGCCTCCCTTGCTGCTTGGCCTCCAGCGGTGCCGGAGCCGAGCGGCACAGGTGCAGCTCTGTGTGTGTCTGCTCTGATGTGGGCACCAGTCGCTGCCGAGGGACGTGTTCCCGCTTGGAGACCGGCGCCATACAGCGCTAGGTGTGGCTTGTGGTCAGGCCCCGTGTTTTCAGTTAAGATGCGTGAATTAAATGTGTAAAGGTAACTAAAAATATAAGCAGTTATAAGATGTTTTTGCATATCTGCTAATATTTTCCACCTGCAAAAACATTTCAAGCTCTCCTGAATTTCTGAAGAAACAAACAAAGCAACCAGAGGGCCTTCCATCACCTTCCCGTGTTCCTGTGAAGAGACGCCTCTCTGCCGAGCACGCACAAGTTGTGCCCATTTCCTTAATGGCTTCGTTTCTCTCCTATTAGCCGAGATGTAAAGCAATCTGTTTAAGCGACTCCGTTTCCCTATAAATCAGACCCCTGGGGAAGGCTGGGCTGGGCAGAAGCGCTGCAGCCTGGGCTGGGTGAGGAGGGTGCCACTGCCAAGCTGCAGCGTGCCGGTGGCCGTCCTCAGCAGCGTGCTGTTCTTCTGCGTGCAATAACTCACACCCGTACAGTTCTGCTGTCTTAATCGCTCATCACCGCCTGCTTGCTGGGACTTAGCTTTACTGTGTTTTGTTGAATGTTAAAAGTCCAAATCCAGATGAGGCTGAAGGGCCGGGAGGTCCAAGCTCTCCATTACAATCCTGGGATGCCGTGTCACCGTGGCTTTCCGACAGCACAGGGGCACCTGTGGAGTCCCCCTGGCTGACCTGGGTCCCGTGGGCTTGCTGGGACCGGGGTGTTTGGCTCGGGGTGCCCATGGCTGCCACCAGGGGTGAGGCTGACGCCAAGCAGCATTGTTGAGGCATTTGCCTGCAGCAGCTTTGTGATGCGGCGCTCAGGGCGGGCAGGGAAAGGTTGGCTTCCCATCCCGGGGTGGGAGGTCTGGCTCTTCCCAGCAGCTCCGGAGAGGTGATTTCCCCGGCACCTGTTGGGTTTAGGGAGTCTTTTACTGCCTACATGGACAGCAGAGAATGAAGCAGTTTTATCCTTTGTGGTTGAAGGAGGTCAGGGCAGGGCCACTCTTGCAGTACTGGTAGGTTAAATAACATGGCAGTGAAACAGATGAGCTGTCTCCATCCCTGCAAGACAGATGTGGAAGGGGCCTCTGCAGATCTCTACCAAGTCAGGAGGAATAAGTGAGACATCCTGAGGGATAGATGAGACATTTCTGTGGCACAGTGAGTAGCTGGAGAAGGGGCCTGGTGTGGGGATGGGGAGGGAAGGCTGGGAAGCTGCAGGGCTGGGCCACGTGTGCATGGATGTCAGCATCGCCTCCCCAAGATCTGTGTGTTACCATGAAATACTCTGCGGAGTCAACGGGACTGAGCTGTAACTGCTCCAGTAATTGCAGTGCCTTAGCAGCTCCGTGCACTTTGATACGCCTCCTTAGTCCCATCCGGGGCAGCACACCTAAGTCGAGGTGAAGTTGCCTCGAGCTAAGTGACAGGGAGAACTAATGCGAGCTTTTCTGTTCTCATTTTTCCTTGTCCCCTGATTCTCCAATTTTCAGTAAATATGCGTTGGGTTTTAACCCGTTTGCTGCTGCGGAAGGTGGTGCGAAGGAACCGCAGTGAGAAGGGAATAGCTCAGGGGGAGGGAAGCGGAGGTGCTGGTGTCTGTGCTGCGAACGGCAGCAGAGAGCGGCTTAAATAATTCTAGCAAAGTGAATATTACGGCGGTTTCCAGGTCTGGTGCCCAGAGAATATGCATTCGTTAACCGAATATTTATTGTTCTAGTAAGAGAGCCTCAAGTCGATTTGCATTTTATGGTTCACATAAATGTGGGGAAGCTGCCAAAATTGTCTCTTCCCCTCCTCTGTTTTCATTGCAGGCATTCCAGAGAAGGGAGCAAAATGTTTTTCCCTTGCTATTTGGTTTTTAGTTTCATGCATATGCATTTCTGGGACAGACTCCTGGAGCATGCAGCAGATGCACATGCTTGGAGTCTCTGCAGGCCTTGGTAGCTTTGAAGGAGAGAACCTAAACCACACGATACTTGCAGAATTAAAGAGAATTTAGTGCAACAACAGTAGAGGTTTCCAATCCCTGTAAATAAGTCCAGTCTCGAGATCAGCGATGAGCTCTCACTGCCCTGCTGCTTCCATCTTAGTTACAGAGATGTGTATTGGACGGAAATAGGAGAGAAGAAGGTGTTACAGAATGAAAATGCTCAGAAATGTGAGGGAAATCACTTGCGTTACTGCTTGCTGTTGGTGTTCAGCGTAACGCAGCTTGCTGCGTGACAGGATGGCGCTGCCACGCTGGCACGAGGGATATCGCTGAGAGCAGTCCTGGGTGCTAAACCTGCTGACACACGGCGGTGTCGGGGAGCACTGCAAACAGGCTGGGTGGCTTTCTTTTTGCACTGCTCTCATTAGGCATTAGCCTTAACACCTCCATGTACAGAAATGCAGATTTGTGAAATCCAGCCCCCAAAACCTCCTTGCTTCCAGCTGGAGCGTATGTAGGATTCTCAATTCGAGCATCTCAAGCTGGCACGCATCTTGTTTTCCATAAGCCTCGGCTTCTAGACTTCAGCAAGTAGATGAAGGATGTGAGCCTGCCTTTCACGGGGCCTCCCTCGTGCTGGTGGAAGCTCGAAGGCACGAGGAGACGGCCCAGGAGCTTCAGGTCTGGTGGAGCCGGGGTCAGTCCGGGAGGTTTGGGCATGTTTCTGCCGCAGCTGCAGCTCTCTCCAGTGAGTCTCCCATTTCCATTTAGTGTGGAGTTCTGCACCTCGGTGTTGTAGGCAGGCAGAGCAACAATTAACGTGCAGGTTAATTCACCAGTTTTCAGGGTCTTGCTCCCCTTGGTGGCAATAACCTACTTGAAGGAGTGGAAGTGAGGCAGTCTGCAGCTTCCTGCATGTTGTTGAGGGCTGGGGGGGATTTGCCTGCCCTGGTTCTCCAGGGGTGTTGCAGAAGCACTGCTGGAAAGCAAGGAAGAGAACATAAAGCAGCCAACGGTGTGGTCCTTGCTGCTGGGGGAGAAATATATTTGGGTTGAGAGCAGCCTCCATGGGACCCGGGGCTCCTTCAAAGCCAGACAGGGCATCCTCCTCCTGGGTGAGCGTGGCAGGCAGAAGTAGGGCAGGGTTTTGTCCTTTTTGAACTATTAATACAGATCAGAAAAATGTATCAAAAGAGATAAAAACTTTTTTTTTTCTTAAAAAAAAAAAGTAGAAATTTTTGGTAGTGTCTCTGTTATTACAGCTAAGATTGTGTTTGGTGTAAACCACCAAGCGGGCGTTGGTGTGGTCTTTCCCTGGCAGAAAGGACAGCAAAAAGGAGAATCCAAATTCACTCTCCATTAAAACCTATTGATTCTTCTAAGTCTTTTTCTGTAATTAAACAATATTTTTTTCCTTCCGAAAGTCCTCTTCCAAAGGAGGTTTTTCATTTCCGAAGCCCAAAGGCCAGGTGCTGCTGCCTGTGGGAGCTCCCGTGCGCGGGCTGGCAAATGGCCCAGCAGCAGCCCTGTGCCGGGCTTCATCTGACGGAGCCGTTCCCTCCCTCGTCAGGCAGAAATCATCACATCAGCTATTTTAAAAGAGCATCTGCATGAACAATGTCTGTATGATTTACGGGGTGATTTAAATACCCGTGGCTGCGGCTCTCTGAGGATTTCTGTCCGCAGCAGCTCGCGTTTTCGGCTGTAACCTGATCTGTACTTGTTGGCTTCACCGAATGATCCACAGAACTTAGCATGTTTTCAGTAATTAATTGCAAATATTAGCTCCCTTGTCAGCAGCAACAGTTTGGATTATTTTATTGTAGGGAAGTGGGAGGGAGCCGGTGTTTTGGCAAGTGCTGAGCGAACAGTGCATCGTTAGGAGCCAAGGGCTGCCTTGCAGCCGCTGCCCCACGCAGGAGGTGCTCGGCCGAGGGGCGCCTCCTGTGTACCCCAGGACCCTGTGAAGCCTGCGGCCGCCAGCTGCCCGGTTTCCCAAAGCACCTTGCAGCTGCTTTGTCTTCTGTGGGTAGGTTTGTGGTGGGTTCCTGCATCATCCTGCATAGGCTTAGCCATTGGTCTGGGCAAGTCGCGTTAATGAACGGAGCTGCCTCTCAGCAGACTCTAGCTCAGCTCTCCTAAACAGAAACAGCTCATGGCTCCGTGACCAGCGGGATGTAGGGAGAGCCTCCTGCCTGGCAGGATGCACCGGCACAAATCTTCCCTTGTTCCTGGCCGAAGCCGGGCACGCTGGTAAGCTGGCCTGAAGCCTGCACTGCCGGAGGCAGCGACCACCACAGTGACCCCAAGGGCCTCGGGGCGCTGCCGCGGCCAGCTCGGGAGGCTGCCGGTGGCAAGGTCACCGCACACATCTCAGGAAGCTGTTTGTGTGCTTCTCAGGAGCGGCACACATTTTTTCTTATGGAGAAAGATTGATGAAATAAGGCTATAAATTTATAAAGGCAAAAGTAATTTGTTGGTGTTGTTTTAAAAACAAAATTCTATTGATTTCAAAGATCTCGCCGCCTTGTAATGCAGCCCTTATGAATAGGTGACAGCTTTGGGATCTTTGTCCTAGTTTGTAGCTGCCTTTTTTTTTTCTTTTTTTAATCAAGCACTGTAGGACTATGAGTGATTGCTGTGGAGAAATATTTGTTGCTAGCTACCTTCACGAGTACACGTCCTGTCTCTGTGAGTTGCACTTCTTCATTTCATCCTGTGGAACAGCAGATTGGATTTTGCCTGGACTCACGCCATTAAGCCTCTGGGCATCGAAGGATCAGCTTATTGAGCTCTCAAAACAAAGTCAAGAGTCTGGTCCCCTGTCTCGCTTGCCAGGATGGGCTGTCCTGACTGTCGGGGTTGAGGGGCATGGTAAGACAGGAGGAAGGTGCTGGCAGGAAGGTCAGGGAGCTGCAGCCCTGACTGCCCTCGGGGTAGCTCGGCGGTGGCTGGCACACGGGGCAAGAGACGGGGACCTGAGTGAGAAAGGGTGGGGAAAATCCCTTGTGAGAGGGGGAACTGCATCTCTGAACACAAGGGTGTATGCTGATATCAGGATCCCAGGCGTTTGGTTTTTACAGGTGTTAGTCTCTAGCTGGGACAGCCGGGTTTGCCTTACCAGGGGTAACATACGCTTATAAGCTAAAATACGATCTAACGGGCACGTGCTGTACAAAGCCAGCTCAGTGCTTGTGTATGGATACGTGCCAAATGGCTCTAAGGGAGGTGCAAGGCTCGCTTTAAAAAAACAAACAAACAAACCAAAAAAACATAATTTCTGTTGGTGGTGGTGGTGGTTGGTTTTTTTTCCATTCTCAGTTAAGGGAAGAGCTTTTTGGTATCAGTCTGTAAAAGGAGAATGTGGAAAGAAAAGGAATAAAGACACGAGGGAGGCAGGTAGCGTTCTCAAGGTGCCGCAGGGTCCTGGTGGGTGTCTGGGCTTGGAAACCTCCTGCGTGTGCTGGGGCAGCGAGGTGTGCAGGGCACCCTGGGCGGGTAGGATCAGGCCCTCGCACTGCTCTAAGGCTGCCCGGGCGGGCTGATTTTGGCTGGGGACAGAAGTGACCCCTCCGATAGGTACTGGCTTATTCTCGCCGTTCGCTTTGGGTTATTCCTAGCACTTTGTCTCATGTAGCAGAAGCGAGGAGCTCTCTGGAAAGGCGGTGGCTGATGTAGCCTGGGCTATTGTATTACCCTGGATAAAGCAAGGGTTGGGTCGCGGAGACCTTGAGGTCTATTATTGTCCCAGAGGGGACAGGTGGGGACAGCAAGTGGCAGCAGCAGCTGGGCACAGACAGCGCTGGTTTGCCGTGCGCGGGCATGGGTGGGATGTTTCAGGGTCTCGTAGTTTTGGTACAGGACTGGTGAGCTTGGATCTGCAGGAGGCATCTCTGGAGGCCTTCAACAAAGCTTTGAAGTGCTTTCTGCTCGTCCACCTTCAAAACTTCTGCATTTTGAATAAAGAAAGGGCCCCAGTGAAGAAGTTACTCCTGACGCAGGTTCTGCCAGCGCTGTTCTGCTGCCAGACCTCTGGGCTGGTCTCCAGGCATTTCGGCACTGATTATTTTAATTGCTTCTTGATTTAAACATCCTGCTCTTTTCTAAACCTTTCTTTTTCATTTTCTACTTTTTTCCTGCCATGTGATTCCCCTTCATTTCTCCCCGGCTGTGCTCCCGATCGCTTCTTCCTCTGGATGTTTTTACCTCCTCCCACCCCTCCTGCTGCAGGAGGTAGCTGGTGACACCTTCCCCTTGCCGCGGCTCTGCAGCTGCTCAGGACAGCAGGCATTTCTTTCAGAGGTGGGGGTTTAGAGGAAAGACCATGGATGAGAGCTGTGAAAGAAAGAGTAAGCCCCCCAGACCCTCTCCGCAGCTACCATCACCCTCCTGGCTTTGCTGTTTGTGCTTTGCCCAAAGCAGTGATTGTCAAAAGATGTTGCAATTATATATATATATGTTTATTTTTTTTATTTTTTTTTCCTTGTGGTTCCCTCTGTGTGCTGCTATTGAGTAGCCCGGGTGCTCATGGCATGAAACCTGGCATGCGCTTACACATGGCTGCGGTAACTGCGGTCGCCTTCCGCACCAAGCTCCCCCTCGCTGCCTGCCTCTGTCCTCGCTTCCCTCCTCTCCCCTGCCCTTGCACGACGTTCAGGTGGCTCCTGCCCTCACCTTTGTGCAGATGTGGTTTCTTCCTCGCTGCAGGAGCTGTGCTTTTTACTGGGATTTTAAATACCTAAGAATACAGAAGCAGTAATGAAGTGGAGACCAGTTCCTTCTGCACGGCCCCTCAGTGATAACCCATTGACCAGCATTATCTGCTGGCCTTTGGTCACTTAACCCTCCCACAGGGCCTCGCGTGGCTGGTATCTGGGAGAGGAGCTTTGTGTCTCTGGGCTGGGTTTTATCCCCAGTGAGCTGTCCCTAACATCCCTTTCTGCCCCAGCGTGGAGCCTTGGGGAGGAGCTCGGTGTTCCTCCTTTGGATACGATTGGGCAAATTAATTCTCCATAACTAAAATATGCTCGTGGCGCTGTCATTCCCCATACCAGTGATTAATGCCTTAATTTTACAGTTTCTTAGATGCCAAACACAGCATTCTGATTGTGAGAGACTTCTCCTTGTGCCTTGTCTTGCTGAGCTGCCTTATGATGTTCGGAGATGGTGTTCAGGCTCTGGGCTGCTCTGGGCTGCTCGTGTCCAGTTTGTGTGACACGGGGACACTGCGTGACAGATACTGAGAGCTGCAAGGGCACGGCGGGGCACTGCGTGCCTTACTGCTCTCCAACGCCAGCTGCTGCTTCAGGAGAGCATTTTCCACGGTAGGATGAGACTGTGAGGTGTCTGCACGGGCTTTGTTCAATCCAAGGCAGCAACTTCTAGGTCACAAGTCCCCGAATCACAAATAGCTGGCGCCTGGGAGGGCACATCTCTGTGCTTCCCCTGGTCTTGTGCTCTTTCCAGAGCATTCCCTATCTTCGCTTTGGTCCAATCTCGTATTTATATAAGGCTTTGCCTGCACTTCCAAACACCGCCCATCCTAAACGCTGGGCAGAGCAGCTCAGAGGAGACTCCTCAGGAATTTTGTCAGTGACAGCACGAGCTGGTGGAAAAAGAGATGCATTCAGGTCATTTCCTGACCCGCTGGTGCAAAGCAGAGCTTTGAGGCTTTGTCAGGTCCAGCCTGAAAGGAGTCTTCCCAAAGCCAGTAAGTCTTCACCTGCCGAGCTCCCACAGCCTCAGCTGCAGGGCGCCGCTTCTGAGAAACGGCACGGAGAACCTGAGCGGAGCAGGGCAGGGGTGGCGGCAGGAGATCTGGGAGGGCAGGGGGCTCCGGACCCACAGAACCTGGCTGCTGTGCTCCTGGGTGAGCAGGGGAGATGCTGGCCGTGCCGCAGAGCAGCTGCCTGCTTTTAGTCCTGGATCTCAGCAGTAGCAGCGTGCTCCCACAGAGACGCCCGCACGCCGGGCAGGTGAGAGGCATGAGGTGGTGAGCCTGCTGGGCTGCCTCTTACTCCAGCTCCGTTAGAGGGAAGCATGGCGTGTCGCAACGAGTTTTTTGCTTTATCGTTACATGTTTCTTACCCAGATTCGCAGAAAGCATGAAATCCATTTTTTTTCAAATGCAGTAAGTGTGCTGCTCTCCCCCTCATGTGGAGCTTTGATCCGCAGCCTGGGAGAGCCTGGCAGGCTGTGGTGTGCTCGGGACGAGAAGTGCTCAGCTCTGTGGGATGAGGCAGAGGATGCAGAAGCCAACAAGTAGCCCCCTGCTTGGCTGGGCTCGTGGCACAGGCTGGTGGGCACCAGGGGCTCGTGCTGCTGAAACATAGCGGGTGCTCATGGACGCGGCATCCACTGCATGCAAACGCAGCTTTTAGTTAAAAGAATCACGGCTTGCACAGTGGGGCAGAGATGCTGTAAGGCATGCTGATCCACTGGACGTGAGCTTCCTAAAAGAATCGCTGATTTGTGCTGCAGAAGCCTCCCTGCCCTTAGCACTGCACGGCCCTGGGGGTGCCATGACAACAGGGCGCTCTCGGTGCTCACCGGGACTTCGGACGAGTGCATGATAGCTGCTGTGGCTGTGTGTTAAATACAGGAGCAAAGCAAAGAAGTGAAAAATATAGAGGGTGTTCTGGGGGGCCGGGAAGAGTGTTCCTGCCGCCTGAGTTTGGAGGAGCTGCCTACTGTGTGTCTGGGAAACATGCCTAGGGGACGGTTCCCAGGTCCTCACGGCATGTCTGCACAGAAGCAGACCCAGATGTGTTGGTAGTGGGGAGCATGCACTCTAATAATCTGCAAAATCTATTTATTTATTTATTTATTTTTAAAAAGGTGAAATAAAGGTGAAATGCTTTGTGACACACTGGAAGGGAGCACGTCACTCACGCAGCTCTCTCCCAGGTGGGCAGGTTCCCCCAGGGACCCCCCAGTCCCTCAGCCCGTTGCCTGTGTTGGTAGCAGCCGCTGCTCGTCTGGTGTCACCTCCCAGTCAATTACAGCAGCAGTGTAAAAGCTTCGTATGTATTAAAAATGTGGGCAACACTCCTTAGTTTCTCTGTGGCATAACCTCTTCTCAGCCCCTTAGAAGCGTGTCCCATTCCTGACTTCCTTCATTGCAGCGAGCACACCTGTGAGCGAGGATGTGGAGGTGCACCAGGTGAAAGCTTCTGGTATGTGCAAGGTGCTGTCTCTGGCTTCAGGCTTTGTTGTTTACCTGGTGCAGGTGAGCACCAACCTGCATACCCTGCGCAGGGGCAGGCGGTGTCGGAGAGGGATGCTGTCCGCGTGTTGGACGCGCATCCTGTACGCGGCACCTTGTTGAACGAGGTGCCACGTTTCTGCCTCCCAGCTTCGCTCTCACTGTCTGCAGTGCCCAGTCTCTCTCAGCGGGTTCAAGGCTGTGCCACCATCGTGGTTTATGCGATGTCGGGACGTTATTCTGAGAGTTTTCTTCTAACGGGTCATGAGGAATCAGCATGTGTCCGAGAACGGGGTTTCTTGTTCTGCTTTGAGGGTTAACCTGGAGCAGTTTCAGAGACTGATGCTGATTCCTGTAGATCAGCAAACCCCCTGTGGCAGGTCTCTTACCTGTGCAGGACGTTGTGCTGTGCTGGGAGGTAAATTGCTCAGAGATAAAAATCCCTTATATGTTTAATCTGTGTGCCTGCAGCTCGGGGCATCCCTCGTACAGTCTCCAGTGGGGGTGGTCAGTGCAAAGACACCACAGAAAGACATTTTCAGTGAGTGTGAGCAGGTAATTTGTGTGTGTGCCTCCCTGCGCCGCCCATCCCTGCGGCACCGTGTGCGTTACAGCGCTGAGTGCACCAACCCTGACAGCCCTGTGGCCAAAGTTGTGATCCCGCTGGCCATCAGCACACTTGGATGTGCAGGGAAAATAACCCCAGCCTCATTTTTCAAGTTATTCCCAGTTTTGTAGGTGCTTTAGAGGATCAGAGCACAGTTTGCATCGACTTCTGCTGAAGCTGCCGAGCGCTCGGCATTTTACAAATCAAGTCCCAGCCTCTCACGCTGAGCACAGGATGATGAACGTGCAATTAGTGAGTGTCTCTGCAATTAGTGCTTCAAGAGCCCTGTAGCAGAGGGTAACCTGTTCCAGGAGAATAGCATGACCTGCATTTTGAGACCACCCGTTCCTCTCCCTTCCTCCCACCTTCAGCCCCGTACTGGTAGAGCCGGCAAGTTTTCCCCAAAGCTTTCCCATAAGAGATAAAGGGAAGGGATAAAACCAGGGTGCTGCTTAAGAATAACACGTGATTACGCCCTGAGGCATACGTGGATTTAAACAGTGTTGCACAGACACCTTACTTCTGGCATCTTTGGGACTCATGATGAAATGAGCTTGGAATAATATTTTTTGTCACTAAAAATAATAATAATAATAAAACCATCATGGGGGAGGCAGCGGATGCAGGGCAGGGTGGCAGATCTGGAGCCGGCCTGGTCCTGGCAAGGCCTGGGGGAAGGCTGCCAAACGTGGCGCTTAGGGCCTTGTCCGCGTGCCGCAGCGCGAGATGTCGCCAGCAGGCCCCGACAGGTCGCGGCAGCCCTGATAGCGCTGGTGGCTGGCGCACGGGGTCGGATTCCCGTCAGCTTCCTGTAAGCGAAGAACAAATGGAAACGTGTTTGAATTGTCTTTGCTCTGTGAAGCACGCTTTGGCTTGATGGGCTCGTAAAGGTGGAATTCAGAGCAATGCGGCGGTAATCGCACCTCTGGCCTGGGCTGGGGCCCATTTAACGGGCTGACTGGGCTGTGGAAAGCCTTTGGAATGAAACAGGAGGCTGTGCTAACGGAAGGTTAACTGTCTCACAGACCTGGCAAATGAGCAAAGGAATCCCTGCAACAGAAGATAGGATTCGGTCCCCCACAGTTCTGCTGAAAGTCATCTGGCTTCATTTACTTTTTTTGCTCAATCAAATTTATTTTAATCATATTCCAGGCAGTCTGTTTCCCACTCCTGCGTGTTGGTTTTTGATTCATTATTAAATGGTGCTACTACATATTTATTCAAGGGACTGGATCCAAGCCGCTGCAGCCCAAGTGGGTCCTGTCAGCGGGTATGGATCGCCTTC
This sequence comes from Stictonetta naevosa, assembly GCA_011074415.1. Taxonomy (NCBI): domain Eukaryota; kingdom Metazoa; phylum Chordata; class Aves; order Anseriformes; family Anatidae; genus Stictonetta; species Stictonetta naevosa. The sequence continues at coordinate 5,481,242 of CM021709.1, forward strand.
CCTGCCCCCTAGGACAGCTTGCCTTCGAGGCAGCACCAGAGTCCTTAAACAGATTTTTGAAAGATTTTGTATTAAAAAAATAATAATATATATATATTTAGGGCTGTTTTTGAGGCTGGGATTGTGTGTTTCACTCTCTAAAACTTCTAGAACAGCAGCATGGAAACCAGCTCTGCATTCCCCCCCAGCAGTGCTCCTCCACGTGCTCGGCGGCTGTGTGGGGCCAGGACCGAGCACGTCTCCCAAAATAAATACCTGTCCTGCTGCACTGCCGGGTGCTGCCTCTCCGACCCGCTGTGTGTGGGACGTGACAGGGACGTGTGGGCTCAGAGCTGTGCCTTAACACTAGCACCGAATGGCAGACTTGTTCACAGAACAGGCCTAAAGATTAGGTCTTGAATGGGAGACTTGCAATCTGCTTTTTAGATTCTTTTTTACCGTATTCAAGTTTTTCCATGCTTCATCTTAAATAATATTGCTTTCAACATAGAGGCGATACAACGAGGTTCGCCCTAGCTGCAGCTTTAGGAGGAATTGTAATTATATTTAAATACCCAGGGCTAACAAATAGCTCGATTAACATCAGCAGAGACCGCTTGCTGCTGATAGTTTGTTCGCGAGGTTATAAATAGTGCCGCCAGCGCTCCAACACGGGCTGGGCAGATATTTGATCTTTAACATTGACTGAGCTTGCAGGCCAGGAGAAAAATGATTTCCATCCAGGACTGACTGCGGAGCTCAGAATAATGACGCCGCCAGCAGCAGCACAAGTGCCTAAAGCAGCACGCTGCTCGGAGCAGGCCCCGCCGGCAGGCGCAGGGCAGCTGGATGGGGCCAGGCTGCTGCTGCCGGAGCTGGGGCCTCGTTTCCCCAGGGCTCCTGTGTGTCACTGTCCCCACGCTGGTGGCTCTACGCTCCAGGATGTGTGGCTGTAACGTTCTCGTGTGCCACCCTTAAACCCGCATGTGTAGGCTTTGGTGCTAACATACTTCATACGCTGTGTACTTGGGTCACTGCAGGTTCTGGGTGCGTGCATGCAGTAGGTATTGAGGTCTCCTCTAGTGCCAAGCAGAGGGGCCGCGTGTTCCTGGGTGCTGAGCTGCCTGGCCGTGGGGCTGGGGCCAGCCGTGGCTCTGTTGAGGACACCACTGTGTCGCTCCCGGCTCTTCCAGGTGCCGCCTCTGGCAGGCATCGTGTCTAAGACAGCAGAGGAAGAAGTATACTGCTAAGAAAGAGGCAGATGAAGTACGGAGTCCTTTCTCTTGTCTCCTGACCCGCTCTCCCCCTTGCCCTCTGCTCGTAGCTGGCGCCTGCTCTGCGTCCCTCCATGGCACAGGCAGGCAGGGCCCGGCTGAGCCTGGCCTGCTCCTGGCCGCAGCTCAGCACAGCGTGGAGACCTTTCTCTGGAGCTGTTTTTGATTTCAGAGAGCTAGTCAGATGCTTGATATGAAATCCTGATGCTGTGTTTGTACATTGGCTGCTTGGGCAGAATTTTCAAAAGTTATCAAGTATTACTTTTACTGAGTATTACTTTTATACTTCATCTTGGAGGGAAGAAACCTTATCCCATCCTGTATTAATTAAACCAGAAAACTATTTTCACCTATTTCCTCCTTCCCACTCAGCCATATATCCAGAAGGCACTCGGGGGGAGGCCCTCAGGCATTTCCCGTGGCCTCCTCCCCCGGGGGATGCTGCTCGTGGTGTTCTGGGCCTTGTGCCTTTGCCTGGGGGCTGCTTCTCCCCTCCCTGGGCTGACACCCGCCTGCAGACAGGAGCTGATCCCCGCGGTGCTGCAGAGCATCCTTCTAAAAATGTGTCTTCTAGCATGTGCCAGCAGAAATCTTAGAATTAAAAATCTACCGTGACTTGCGTTTTGGGAGGAACGCGATATATAATGACAGTATGTTGGCAATTTTTCAAAAGGCTGCTGTCTTGTGGAGTTAATTAACTATGGGGTTTTTGTGTTGGCACTGCGGAGGGGGCACCTCATAAGGAGAAATGTAACCGAAGCCAAGGGCTGGCTGCCTCAGAAATTCGCGCTGTCAGTCACTGTTACTGCACAGTACCAAGCCCGTGTGCTGCCACGCGCTCAAATAGCGTTTGGAGACGCCGATTGTAGCATCGGTGAAGGAAAGCATGTGGAAAGTCTCCATCTTCGTTACCTCGTGGGGCTGTCTGGGAGACCTCCCAGGCTACGTTTGAGTCTTGATAAAATGGAACTGCGTTTTCTGTCTCGTACGTGTAACACATTCACCAGAAGGTGACAGGGGTTTCCCACGCGGCATTATGAGGCGGCACGTGCACCCAGCCCCTCACTTACAGCGTTAGATACTGCAACGATGGACTTGGTGACGGCCTTTGGCATCCTCTCCGTACCATTTGGAGTATGTTTTCAGATGCTGGGCTTTGTTATTTTGGCAATAGGAACAACCAGACATTTACAAAAGAGTTGTTTCTTGCACTTCCTTTTTTTATATGATTTGCGCTTTCAGTCTGACCAGTAAAAAAAAAAAAAAAAAATTAGTATCTCGAGTTCTTTTACATTTCAACTTTACACTTGGGTGAGAAAATAAAACGCCATGGTATGACATTGTGAATGGAAGATACTCATAATTTTAAATGAGGCTACAGTGCCCAGGGTTTGCACTCAGTGGTTTTGAACAACAGATCAACCATTTTATACCTGCTGCTACAAAAGCACGGTTATCATCAAAGCACCCAGTACTTCAGAGCTATTGGTTCCAATGATCCTGGGATATAGGTTATTTCTGAGAGATCTGAGTACTTGCTAGAGTCGTGTGAACAGCTGCCATTTGTTACTTTTCCTTAATTTTCAGATAGTCTAAAGATGACTGAAACATTTAAACACCGAAAGAACTACATACAGAACCTTATTCCCATTTTTGCTCTGTTGGCTGTGATTGCAGGATTGCTGAAGTGGGAGCGGAGTCAGGGTGTGACCTGTCGTTGGACATGGACAGAAGGTAGCGCAGTAAAAACCTTGATCAATTTTTAGGCTAAGCAGTGAATTTGGGGTTTGTTGCCTAGCAAGAATGAAAGTTTGGGTCTTATAATGGTAAGAAGTGGTGAAATTTCAATTCTAGGTGTTTCTGTTCTATTAGGTATTTATGATAAAAATGGGAATAGTTAAAGGGAAATATTTCAGAAGAGCGTACTAAAAGCTAACGTGAGATCTAAAAAGGCTTCACTCAGTTGTGCAGACCATTGCAGTAAGTCTGTCGTGGGCAGTCAGCACCCTGTATGTCTTTGCTGGCGGCTCTGTGGCTCCGTTCACCTTGCTCCTTTCTTGCAATTACTTGTTCCCTACCCCACGTGCTTCCCCAGCCGGCCAGGCGCCGGCACAGCATGGATGGCAGTGCTCTGCTCTGAGTGCCCTCGGCCCCGGGATGCCGCCAGCTGGATCCGCCCTGATCAGCCCCGTTGGTCTGCAGTATGATGTTTGCCTTCGTTTTTACTTCTGTTAGTCATAGGGTTTTGCCTCAACAGACGTAGTCTGGGGTGCTAAAGGGAGCAGGTTTCAGAGGAGTTTGCCCGGGTTGTTTGCAGGCGGCTGCATTGGCCGGGGTGATGCTGGGCGGGAGGAGGAGGAGGAGAGCAGACAGCTGCAGGGGGCACTGCACTGAAACCAGGCAGAAAAGCACTCGGTGCTCCCGCTTGCTTCGCTGCAGGATTTCTCCCCGCTGTAATACAGTGATCTGACCTGGCTCACGGTTAGGTGAAAAATACGGGAGCACAAATGAGAGTTCCTACCACAGCTTTATCTTAGGAGACAATTACTTCCCGATGGCCTGAGCGTTTTGCGTGAGGATTTGTGATTCAGCCATTATCTCCCTCCCCTCTGGTACATGGCAGACCTCCTCCTCTCCTCGCTGCCTGCACTGCTCGCTACTCCTGCAGAACCTCATCTCCAGGACGAGAGGCGCCCCGGGGCTGGCATCTTGCAGACACGTGGTTGGACGTGCTCAGTTGCTGAACTTAGACCAAGTGATGCCAGGACATACATGGTTGGTGGTGGCTCCAGCCCTGCCAGATTGTCTTCAGGCAGGGTTTGAAGCAGGCAGGTGAGGTCCTGTGGCAGAGCTGCCGGCTTGCTGCTGCTGGCCCGGCTTGCCCTGGCTCGGTCCCCACGTCCTACAGTGTACAGTCATTGCCATGGCAGTGCTACAGGTATACTGCTGCCAGCTTGCTTTCCCCTCTTTGTATTTTTCTCAAGAAAAATAAAAGCTGAGACATGCTTTAGAGCAGTTTGGCTGCTTGTGGAAACTGTGATCGTAGTTTGCAGGTCCCCAGGGAGTTGTCTTTTTGTCTGCTCCCAGCTGCCTCTGCTCCCGAGTGGAGGCCCGCGATGCCTGAAGTGTTTGAGCACTTTCAGTGCCTTTTATCTCCTTTAAACACCTGACCTGCTCTGGCTTCTCTTAAAATCCGAGCAGGTGCCTGTCTGCATTTTCAGGTACCTGAATACATTTAAAAATTGGTCCACTCCTTTGTCTTCTTCTCTGTGAAATAGAATAGGGTGGTTCAGAAAGGCTAATTCCTAATAGTGAGCACAGGAGAGGCACAAGGACTATTTGGAGACAAAAAAGGATCATGTATACAAAATCGTGGTGAAGCCTTTCACCCAAATAGGATGTTCAGCAATGACTGCTACAGGCATCTTTCCATTGCCTGCGACTCCGTTACCGGTACGGTCTGTGACTCCTGCTTAGGGAAACATAACGGATGCTAAAGGCAACCTTTATGGCAGGTCAGTGCTGTTGCACCAGAAGTGTAACGACTGATGGATGGGCCGGCTCACAGTCAAGTCCCGGAGGCTCTGGTATAATCTCAGCTCTGGTATAATTCACGGCTTTTCCTGCGGCAGCATCAAAGCTCAATATTTGGAGAACTATTTCCCAACAGTTCCCTGAAGCTGTTCAGTCACTTTTTACTCTGACAAAAACAGCAAACCAGGTCTTTCCTTCCAGCTGTGTTACCCTCGTGCCTCCCTGCAGCTTTGTCGCTTCAGAACACATCCATCCAAAGTCACCATATGCTCTCATAACTATAAATAAGGCTGTTGACAACGGAAAACTTTTTCCAAAGACTTCACTTTAAAAAAAAAAAAAAAAAAAAAAAAGCTGTGAAGTAGTATTGCTTATGACTTTGAGGTTTGTACTTTGTATATGAACAAAAACCTACAGGATTTTTTGATATGTTTGGATTTAGCTTGAAATTATGATAAACAGCCTTGCACTCCGTAGCTTTAGGGTATGTACATAGCACCTTCACATTTCTTTGTGTACAGCAAGATAATCCTTCCCTTCACAGATCTCAGAGCACTTTCCCAGTAACTACACTGAATTTCAGAGCACGCAGTGCTATCATGAACAATTTTGCCCTATCTATGTTGCACAGCATTTTTGGAAAAAACAGACCCCTTCTATATTTTGAGGCATCCTATGCTGCTAATCTAAAGCGTTTCAAATGTTTGCTTTAGAGTCACTACGTCCTGAAGCACCCAGCAGTCGATGGCAATTTAAAAGAAAGGCTCATTTCATGGAGAGGTTCTGAACAAAAACCTGCATCGAGCATTGCAGGTGCTTGACCTTTGCAGAGTGGTTCGTGGATGTGACAGGCTCCAGGGATGTCCTGCCTCCCCTGCCAGCTCTGACTGCCGGGGCTCGTTGTGCTGGGGCGTTAACCCGATGTGACTGCTTGTCCCTGTCTCGACTTGCGATTCCCAGCGCCTGGGCAGGGATTTGCACAGCCCGCTTCCTTCTCCCTGTTCAGATGAGACGTGCTGGGTCTGCTCTGGGACTCGTTTGCCATTGCTGGTAAAGGTGACACAACCTGGCACTGCCTTGTTCCCGTCCCTAACTGGGCGCTGTGTTTTGCAAGGGAGCTACAGGTGAAACCCTGCCTTGTGTTGCTCCTTATACTGAAATCTCTCTGTTCTGAAACATCTTCCTCCGTTAGGGGCCGTGCAGGGGAAGGCTGGGCAGTAATGAAACAGCGTCATAACAACTGTGTCACCAAGGAGAATCAGGTCACACCTGGATGTCCCTTTTTCATATGCTGTCAATCACTGAACTGCCCAGGGAATGATGGAGTGAGCTTGTAATCAGTGCAGAACAGACGCGAGTCGTGTTTAATCCCATTTGACTTGTCATTTTAATGACTCGGGTTTGGGGTGAGCTGTTGCACAAGGCTCCCAGAGATGCTGCTGCTGCTTTTAAATTCCTGTAGTTTCACGTGGCGTGTGATTGATAAACAAGCTGTAGTCTGCAGGGCTGACTCGCTGTGAATTCCTTAGTTATTCCTCCTGTGCCTGAGTTACCACGCACCTCGCTGCAGAACTCGGAAGCAATAACAGAATTTAGAAAATGAATTGAAGGGACCTTACCTGAATCAGATTCGGATCAAATCAAGGTTCCCACTCATTTAAATGGGCTCTGCATCTGCATTCCTTCAAAGCAAAAATTTTTCTGTTGCTTTTGTTTGTAGTAACTTTGTTTCCATCCCTTTGAAGCCTCTTTTTATCAGCTGGGGGTTACACAGCGGAGCGGAGCACTGCGCACGAGTGACCCGTTCCAGGCGTGCTGCGGGTGCCCGGGGCCAGCAGCACAGAGGGGAGGTCCCCGAGCTCTGCCCGGCCCTGCTCCGTCGGGCGCAGCGCTCGTCCCTCTCGTGTACATGGTGAGACTTTTGTCATTTAGATGCCAGCACACCTAGGAATCTGTCTCCCTTAAAAAATACCAAATCCCGCTGCAGTTGGCTGCACCCACCCCATCTCTGTCTTTCATATCGAGTGTCTTTTACTGTAGACTTCAGGACTTCCTGATCTCCTGACTATATTTGAACATGGCTTTGGATACGGTTTGCCCTTCTAGTTCAAACCCATCCTGTCTGTAGCATCTGGTAGGTATTATCCATCCAGACGTGTATTGGAATGTTAGGTACTAATTTCAGACAAGTGTCTATCACTTGAGCATAAAGTGTGCAGCTGCAGCAGCCCCCAGATGATTATTACCTCTAAGTGGCAGCCATTTGGTTCTTTCCTTTTTTTTTATCCTGTAGTATTTGTACGAGTTCCCACACTGTGATTCACATCCCTGCTCCCAGGCACCTGAAAGGTAGGTGGTGTACCTACTTACTACTTACTTACTGTAGGGCCCCGTAGCAGCCCAAGGGGACGACGATGCGTCTCTCCAGAGGACAGTCTGTCTGCCACAGAGCACACGGACAGGTTGCTTATGGCTCTTCACTCACTGTTCTTTAGATGCAATGCCTAAATTTTTGATGGGCAGAATAGGAAAAATGAATCCCAAAGAAAACATACAAGTGATGGAGGATGTTTGTGGCCGCAGTCTGTGCTGCGGGTGGTTAGGAGGCATTGAGATGGGGCTCCCTGTACCTAAGGGAGCTGCTACGCCTCGTACTGAGCTGTGACCATTGCTTTTATTTTCCCATTTTAAAGCAGCAGCGACCATCAGGCTGCAGAACCCTTCTTTTGTGGCCAGTATAGAAGCGATCTATTTTAGAGCTCCCGAGGACATAATGATTCAAATCGAGAGAATTTCTCTTTGTCATCAGAAAGGTGAGGTGGGCTCCTGCTTAGGAACCGCGGCAGCTCCAGGGCTGCGTGCCGGGCTGGCAGGCGGCTCTCTTCCGTCTGTGCAGGAAAATTAGCTCTTTCTGCAGGCAGTTTAGTCTCAATTATTTGTTCAACCGGTGATTGCTTGCTGACTCATTCAAAATTTGGCATTATTCAGCTGTGTGGTGTGCTCAGGTTGTAGCTCAAGCCACCGACTTCATTTGCAAAGCAAAATGAGCTGCAGACCGCTATGAAGGTATGTAAGCTCCGAATGGCTTTGGAAAAAAAACATTATAATTTGTCCTGTTTATCTTTAAAAAATAAATATAATAATACAAAAACATCAGTTAAGTATGCAATTTTAGTAAAATGTGTTTTTTCTTTCACTTGTAGTGAACACTGCCAGTAGTTGAATATAGTTCCTGCTCAGTACCATGCTTACCAGTCAGTGCCATGTTATTCTGCAGCTATCTAGACCACTGGTTCTCTTGCACGTGTTTCTTTATTTATGAACCATTTGCCAAGCTGGGAAGAGGTTTCCGAGTGAGACATGCAGCACAAAGGCGCTTGACAAACACCCACTTCTGACCAGAACCTCTTCAGGTTCCTGAGATGTCAGGCTCAGGGAACGGATTTGTCTTGCAGCTGGTGTGTAAGTGCTCAGACTGATCTCAGTTCTCAAAACAGAAGAAAGCATGTTTTACTCGATCTGAACTTTAAGAAACATCTGGTTTGGGTGAAAAAGATGCATTTGTCCCAAGGATCCTGCAACTCCTTTCTTTTGGAGCTTGGCTCTGGGGACATTCCCCGGGTGAGGTCGGTTTTACCTCTGTGATCAGTGCGTTCCTGCAAGCGAATCCCCTGCAGGTCTGTGCCCCAGTAATGCTGTCAGCTGAACAAACTGCAGTGTTAAACGTCTTTAAAGGCAAAGACCAAAACATTCCCACCATCGCTGCAGCTGCCTGTCCCCTGAGATTCCTGCGTGTGCCTCAGGAGGAGCAAGTGAAAGGCCATGGCATGCATGGTAAGAAGGGGGAACGTAACGCATATCCATATCCGTGTGTATCTCTGCCGAAGTAAACATCGTTTTCAAATGCCAGCTTCTAGTTCACTAGAAGCTAGATTTTATTTTTACTAGATTTTATTTCTACTAGATTTTATTTCTACTAGATTTTATTTTTACTAAATTTTATTTTTCTGAATGATCTACCTTGATTTCCACTGCGCACTCCTGTCGACTCGTGCTGCGGGTCGCACCACGGTGCTGGTAGCCAGCTGCGGTGCTGCGTTCGTGCTCTGAGTCTGCTTTACAAGCAGCACAAGACAAGGGGCAGAAACAAGCGCTGCCTGTACACGAGCAGCGGCTGCAGCACAGCCTCCTGCTCCCCGCTTTTGCTTTCAGCCCGGCTCTGCCATTTGCCTTCAGTGCCCGTACCCTGCTGGCCTGGGGCCCTGCTGCCCTGCCAGCACACCCAGGCTGGGCTCCCCCCGTGCTGTCACTGCTTTTCTGAACTCCCAGTCTCATCTGTGGGACTTGTGTGTGCAGAGGATGATGCTGTTGCTTCTCTCAGGCTGAGGATCATCACTCTTCCTTGTAATTTAGGAGCTCAGGAACTGGCAAAATGGGTGTAGGTACAGCCTAGCCAGGGCAAAGGCTGAACCTTGGGAAACAGCTAACGCTTGCCTTTGGTTTGGAAAAAAGTTTTTCTAACCTTGCAACTCACTTTCGGTAAATAAACTTACATTTCTTGAAAGCATCTAAGCATCTCTTACAGTAAGACATGCGTACAAATGCATGAAGCGACATTTCAGGTAGCCAGCTGTTAAGGTGAATACAGAAGTGCCAAGTGTTTCTGTTCAGATGGGGATTTTCCTGCTGCTACTTCATTTTGTCAGAGAGACTTGGGTGTGGATTCATACTGGTGTAAACCTGTAAACTGTAGTGAACCATGCTGATAACTGATTTTTCCTATTTGGATGTATCTGTCAGGGAAATACATTGAGACTTGGAGTTTTTCTGTTGTGTGTACAGCCTGAGACAAAGCTGTGCAGGGAGCAGACTCGCTGCATTGTGTGCTTGCTTTTGCTTTCATTGAAAAATAAAAAGGACTCAAGAAGGCTCGCTCATCCGAGCGATGTCCTGCCCCATCCTCTCTGAGATCAGTGCTGGGCACAGGAGGCATTCATTCCATCTGCGGGAGTGTGCCACGACTTTTTTTCCTGCTGTCACTGAATTGATTTTTCAATTGCGAGGGAGATGCGAGTGGTTTTATTCCCTGGGTGATGATTTCTAACATCACGGAAGGAAGAGATGCAAGAGGAACGCTCCTGCAGGTGTGCACCTCCGGAGGTGACGGGCAGCCAGGCGATGCTGTGGGCAGGAGGAAGGGTCCTGGCACCAGGGAGCTGTTGTGGGGCCATGCTCACCCCTTCTGCCGCCGCTCCATGGCTCGTCCTGTCCCCTCTGCGTGCTCTGGGTTCACCTCGTGTCCCCAAAGCCAGGAGTCCAGAGGAAATCAGGGAGAGTGCAGCCCCCCAGGCAACCTGTTGTCAGACTGAACTTGTACAGAAGAAGACCTAAGCACAAAGAGGGGTTGCTGCCATCGGCACGACGGAGGCACGTGCCCTGCCAGGACACGCACGCTGCCACTTGTTTGCCCACCGAGTCAACTGCTTTCCCTGAGAGTGGCGTTAACACCACAGCGAGGAGGAGTGTGTCCCGTGACACTGCGACCCTTACCCAAACGTGTCGCTGAGAGGAGGAGTTGCCTGCAAAGAGGTCGCTTTTCGGTTTCTTCTGCCCGCTTCGAGCCTTCCCTTCCCGTTTGTGCTGCCTGAAGCCCGTGGCACTGCTGCTCTGCTCTGGCAGCGCCGCACATTTGGAGAGGAGCAGATAAGGTGGCAGAAAGCTTCAAAAGATTCATGCTTTGCTGCCAGGCTTCCCACACTTCCCAGGGTTTGGGGGGCACTTCACCGACTGTGCTGCCTCTCCCCAGGGGGGTCTCGGTGGCATTGCAGACCCCGTGGTGCAGCTCCCCGCGGCACCAAGCCCAACCAACCTGGACCTGGCTTGGGGCAGCTTTCATGCTGGACACGTATTGAATGCTTTCTGTCATCTCTTGTGCTGGAATGATGTGGAGTTTGAAAGTTGACATTGAGCCCAGGACTCAAATTAGAGAGAAATTTCCTAAAAGTGGAGCATGTGCTCTCTTGCATCCTTGTGCTCTGTTCCACTGCTTTTGTTTGTCTACTCTCCTTCCTTCCTCTTCCTCTTGCTGTTGGTCAGAGACCACTTCCACCCTCCTCACCTGTACTTAGGCACAGAAATGACTGTCCAACTGGTGGCTGGCGCTCTACAAACGCGTTGTGTTTTTCTAAAGTCATTTTGGAATCCTGGGCTGCAAAACAAATTGTTCTACCTGGGATGTTTGGAGAAAAATTGATCAAAAAGATGGAAAAGCAACCCTGTTTGAGGAGTGATGATTGTTGTATGCAGTCCCAACTGCAGCACGTTTCCTTGAACCTAACTACATTTGCAAATGTTACCTAGATACGAGCTGTTGTTTCCTGACCTGCAGCAGAATTTGTGGTAATATCACTGTGCACGCTTCGTGCGTGACTTAAATGTCCGCAGCTTTACAGAGAGCCATTTGAGTATGATTTCGTGCAATTTCTTGTCCATTTTCAGGCTTTTCAAAGAATTCTAGGGATGGCCACGTTTGCCTCAGGTCGGGTTTTCTGGCTGCCCTCCCTGCGGCTCCCCCAGCTGCTGCCAGCTGTGCCAAGGAGTCGCCTCCTCTCTGCTGGGCCAGCTTCTCAGCCCTCAAACCTCCGTGTTCATTCCCATGCCCTCCCTCCATCACGTACTCCTGATGTGGGATGATTTTCTTCCCAATTAACTGGCATTTTCAGCCAGTTCCTTTCATACTAGAACAAAATCTGGAACAGGGGTACCCTAATAGCATCAGTTCTCAAAATAGGAAAAAATCCTGCACACTCCAAGCATTTCTTTCTGGTACAGATTTTAGGTGAAGGAATGGGCTATGTAGTTCCTTGTTACTGGCTGCTGCCCAGTTAACTGCTTTATTTTAAGAAATTATAGATAGGTTCAAGAATGACATTCGTCTTCTTGGGGTTGCTTCCCTGCCCTTCACTCTAACATTTGCTTTGTAGGTAAGTGGTAGCCCTCTCTCTGAAGGCTTGTTCAGCTCACCTTCCCTTGTCCTCCTTCCCTGCCAGCTGCGTGCTTTTATTAATTTTTGGCTGTCTCATGTTAGCCAGGAATCATGCTATTGCTTTTGATTAAGAATTGCACTTTCCCGTTTATTTTCATGCAGTTCTTCTAAAGATTATAAAGAGGTTTTGCAGTAGCCATTCATTCTTCTTAACCCATCCCCTGTATTTTACTGCGTGATCGCAGGGAGATGGATGTGCTTCGGTTCAGTGCTGATGCCATCTTTTCTGTTTTCTGTGCTGAAACACAGCTGATGTGTCAGATAATGCCACTGGTTCCGGCAGTTTCGTTCTGGTTTGGCAGGGAATTGCTGCATAAACCCTAATTGCTTACGCTGTTTTTAAGACTGGGAAGTAAGTTGCATTAATCACTTTGCAAATAGTCTCAAAGTTATAAACCATTGATCAGTAAAGGTGAGCAAAAAGACTGGGGCCTTCAGGGAAGAAGTAATACATTCATTACTGTGAACAAATTCAATCCCAGGAATGGATCAATGTCATAACTTGCTGGGGATGTATTACACGCTGTCCCCCATAATCTACTGCAGAGCGGCCTGGTATTTCCTTCATGTGCTATCTGACAAATGATTCTCCATCCCCACGTGAGTTGCTGTTTGATATTTTCTGCAGAAGAGAGCACGGAGCCATAAGGAGCGGGTGCGACGCTGTCCTTCCTGCGGTGGGGGTGTCTTGTTCAAGCCCCCAGCCCGCCTGCAGCTCCTCTCCGCATGCCCACCCCCCCCCGGTGAGCCTTGCGTGTCGCAGGGAGGAGCACATTGCTACCCGTAATTGTGGCAATGTGGCCGTTAGGTAGGGAGCAGAGGGGCTGTGCTGGGGACTGCCTGCTAGGGTGCGCACAGAGCCTTGCACCGTTTCTTCCTCTCTTCCCTACTCATAAGTCCTTTTTTTTTTTTTTTTTTTTTTTTGGAAACCCTGGCGCAGGCTGCATTTTGGCCCACGTTGTCTCAGTTCATCTGCCAACCTCTTATTCTGGAAACTCACCCTGCAGGATTTATGATGGCCTTTTTGGGTGCCGACGATCTATGAAGTCAAAGAACAAACCCAAACCAGAAAACTGCTGGATTATGTTCTGAGCCTGCCATTACATTATGAAGCGTCTTCATGAGCCTCAGCTCCGCAGTGTTTTGCTTTCTCCCATAATGATAGGAAAGTCATTGAAAGGCTGCTGGAGAATACAGCTGTGGGAAGGCTGGAGATTCTTCTCAAGGGTAGAGCAGGCACTGTGTACTGCTGAATGCAATCAAGTTTAAAAAACAAAGCAAAGAGCAAACAAAACAAACAGAAACCGCTTTCACATCTGACATAAAAAAGTGCAAAACCAGGCAGCTTGTACGAAACTTGGCGTGTAGTCCAACCTACCGTGTGTTTTTGTTATTGCTTGGGTCCTACGTCTTCAGGGAAACGTAACTCAAGTTAGCCGAGAGTATTATTAGAGAAGCAAGCATGGGTATTTGGCATGACTGAGAGGTTAAAATAAAAGTTTTCTCTCATCAGCTGTAAGAAACTATTCCCAAACAGTTACCAAACTGATAAAAAAGATGTGACCATCCTACCTCTGTATTTGCTCAGACAAGCTCCACGGGCTTCTGTTTTCCATGTTTTTCTGGTGGAAGTGTCACCTCACTGCCACTGGTCCCCCTTCACCATCTCGTACCCTTGGATACATCCAGACTCGTGATGATAAGGGATTAAAACACTTCGAAACGTAATGGCACTGGGAGATGTGCTGAAAGGTGTGCAGTGAGGGGCAGTGGAACGGGGTACTGAAACAAGAAGGAAAAAATCATCCCACAAACACTTACTTGATGCTGGTGGTAATCAGATTAATACATTCATTACGCTGAAAAGCAAACCGTGAAAAAGTGAGCGGAAAAAAAATTATATTCTTTAATGTACATAATGAAAGTAGTAGTCAGGAAACATTAGGCTCCATCAGCAAAGAGCTGAGAGTCTTCTGTGCTGGCTTCTCATTACTGATGTTGTGCCTTCAGCCAGCGTGCAAATAAAAAGCTAACCAATACTAAGATATGACAAAATAGTGCGGAACATAAAGCGGAGAGCACAAGCTGGGCTTTGTTTCATGGTCTACAGACCATGTGGTCGGGCTCTGGCTTGTTTTGGTGTTCCCTGCTTCATGGTTGCACGTGGTGGGATCCCCCTGGGGAGGTGGTGCGGTTGAGGCTTGCTCTCCTTTGATTTTACTGGATTGCCTGTCCCTCGCCCCAGCTCTGCTAGCACCGAGGAGCATCGCGTGGGCCTGCCAGCAGCAGGGCCCGGCGTGGCACGGGGTGCTCTGACTGCGGCTGATGGAGGATTCCTCGCAGAGTCTTTAAGCATTTTCTTCACGTTCCAATTCTCCTTGATATAATAGCAACATTATTTCGCTGCCATTTGCTGTCCTGGGCTTTATAAGGTACTGCTATCTTATTAGGTCAGGGAATCCAATAAGGAATAGAAAGATTAAATTAGATAAAATGAAGAGTATGCATCGTAGGAAGGAAGGTCTAACTGGGAGGAGATGTCAGAACATACAGAACAGTTTAATGCTTAGAATTATGTGGGGAAAGGCATAACTGATTTGAAACCCAAAGCAGGATTGACTCCGGTGACAGCAGGGATGCAGCGCGGGGCAGCGGGAGCCCTGCACGGCTCCTGCAGCACGCGGTGACACCTGGGGCCCTCCCGTTGCTGTCATCCAGCTGGGTCCCACCAGGCTAAGCTGGGGCAGGGATGTCGCAGGCACACCTGTGGCTCCCTGCAAAGCTCCTTGAAAGCAGTTGGTCGTGTCACCGCCGGGCTGCTCCTCGTTGTGCCCAAGCTGTGTGACACCTGGGCCACCAAGTGGCTCCGGGGGAGAACGAGGCCTCAGGGAAGCAGCAGTTTGTGGTGTGAGTGTGACAATCTGTTCATCTGCTAATTGTTGTGCTAATACAACCCAAAACAGGCAAATTATACATCAGAAGGGAGCGATGGTTGGTCTCTCTCTCTCCTTTGGGTCTGTACCGTGACAAGGGGCCACTGAAACTCCCGTCCCGCACTGGGTAGCTGCTCCTGGACGCACTCAGAGCCCCCCACCTATTCCTTGAGCTCTGTTGAGCATTTACCAGCAATCTCTGAGGGCAGTACGCCTTGCATGCCGTTGGGGTGGTGGTTGTTACACTGGCTGTGCACTGCAGTTGGGGTTTCAAAATTCAGAGCAGAGGATGAAGAGGAAGAGGGGGTTTTAATCCCTCCTGCTGGTACACGTTCCCTGAATGGCCACACCGAAGTGATGAATTTAAGCTTCTGACAGGGTCTTCACTGCAATATTACAATATTAATAGCAAAGATTGCTGCAGATGATAGCAAATTAGATAAGGCAGCCCCTCCCCCCCAAGCTTAATGCCTGCCGCTGAATTAGGTTCGGCTTTAATATTTCACCTGGTTGAAGAGAGGTGCTTGAGGTCTGCATAGCGCCCAACAGTTTGAACTTTCTCCAAGAAACAGAAAAACCCGCCTGGGGCTGCGTTGGGCCATTGACATTCATGTCAGCTGGGGAAGGATCGATAGTCGTGCCGGGGAGCAGCGGGGTCCGGAGTTAGCACCGCTGGGATGGGGCAGAGGCTGGAATGGGGCGGGGAGGGGTGGCGGCAGCCCCTTGGGGCGAGGGCCCATGGAGGCCAGCCAGAAGGCGCTCAGCAGCAGCCACGGCAGCCAGGGCAGCAATAGGATTTCTTTGTAAAAGGCAGAGTTGACACAAAACATCTAATGAGCACTTCAAAACACTTAATGAGGAGGCACAGCCACGTAAGCAGCTGCAGGAGTTCCCTTCGGCTGTGCTGTACAGGATCGGGCCAAGCCGCCCTGGGCAGGGCAGGGACCCCCCAAAGGCATCGGGAGCCGCGGGGAATCTCGAGCCAAACGTCACGCTTAGCAGCAATCGGTGTGAGTGGATTTATGGAAACGCTGCTCGCTGTCCGTACAGGCCATTAGCTGTTCATTGCACCGTGTGTAAAGTACGGAGCTGCAGAGGGAAAGAAGGATCCGAAGCGGTTTTAGGCAGACGGGTCCGCTGCCGGGCTGCGGCACCGAGGCAGGACCCATGCAACGGGGCATTTATTTTCCTGGTGGTTAAAAGCCACGGCAGCACTTTAGGTGCTTGTGTGACTGATTTGCTTCTGGACCCGTGCTGTGTGGTGCTGTGGGTGTACCCGAGGTGTAAGGATGAGCAGGATTCAGTCATTCTTACAGGACACGAGAGCGGTACCAGTGCTGTTTTGCTGGAGAAGCTCAGCTGTCTTGTCTTGACTGCCACTGATGACAGGTGTATGCTGTCACCCCAGTTGTAGGGTACCTGTTAATTTGATGAAAAATTCATTTTGAAGCTTGTTCTCGTAATCTGACCTGGGCTAATTAACTGACAGCAGTCTCACGCTGCAGCACAGCTTGGTTAGGGAGGCCCTGCCGCAGGAAGAGGCGAGCACCGTGGGTCTGAGTCCTTCGGGGCTGCTGGGGGGTTTGGTTTTGTTGAGACATTGACTGCAGGCAGGAAAAAGTTAAAACCTCTGTCTCCCTCTCTGCCTTTTTTTTTTTTTTTTTTTTTTGCTGATGCTTCACTTTACACAAAGGATTTAAATAATTGATTATTGTCTTAATGCAGACAAGTCAGCATTATTTTGCCAGGAAAAGGCAGCACGTGATCCTGGACCAAAAGAGCAGAGAATGCCACTTCGTGCATCGTTTGTATATGATTTATGTGGGGTGGGCCACCCACAGACACCAGCTGCCTCCTTGCTTGGCACACACAACTGCAGAGAAGGGCTCAGGTAAAACCAGATATTGCCTTTCTTTGTGCTTTCCTGTAGAAAATATCCTCACATTTGGGCTTGCAGAAGTACAGATGTTAGCGGGAAAAAAAATGCTATCCTTTGAATTATTATTGTTTTGGGAGAGATTTTATTGTTGCCCTCAGTCAACACCTGGTAGCTGCAAATAGCTCTGATTCACCACGAGCTCGCGTAGCATCGGAGGCAGTCGGCAGGAGGCACACGGTGACAGCCGTGGCACGTGGGACACCGGCTGTCCGGCACGGCACATGCAGCAGCGGGATCGTGTCGGTGGGTTTGCACAGCCCTCGTTGGACTGGTAACGCAGTGCAGCCAGCTGGGTCAGGAAAACAGGTGTTGGTGTCTTTGGCTGAAACTTGAAAGGAACCTACTCGGGGTTGCAGGGTTTGGGTGCTTGGAGAACAGGGGCGATTCTGTTCATTGCGTTACCTAATTTATTCTGTGTTTTTTTCTTTTCTTTTCCTGTTAATTGTTGGCGGGTTAATTTGCACATACATTTTCCCTGTTTGCCCATTTCCTTAAATACAGAAAGAACTGCAAAGACTTCTCTGGACATAGCGAGGGCTGATGGATCCTTCTGTCCCTGATACTAAATGCTGGGCGCTTTTGAACAGCTGACACGATTCTGCCTTGAGCTCTGGTGACAGCTGCAAACCCTGTGGCTTTCCTTACACCATGGCTTTCCTTACACCATGGCTTTCCTTACACCCACTGAACCAGAGGGGTGGCGTGGCCAGGCTCAGTTTGATGCAGCCAACCCAACCGATACCCGGGGGACACGACGATCCATTGCACGCTGCTCAGGTTGGTCACGTACTGCGTGAAGCACGGCAGTCCCGCTGCCCACCCACCCGCCCTGCCAGACCCCGGCTCGGCCGTGGCAATGCCGAGGGTCGGGCTGGAGGCAGGGGATGTCCCGCGGGGTCCCTGCCCTCCCAGTGCTGAAGTTGGCATCAGATGCAGCCACTTCTGTAAGCGTGCTCCAGCAGGGCAGCAGTCTGGGGAGACTCCCAGCCAATACGTGCCCAAATATTGCTAAGCACGATGCAAATTTGAATCATGTGTCCTCTGTCAGCACGGGTCCTTCTGCGAAGCTTTCTGGCGTTTATGCACCTGGCACCTGTGAACGGGCTGTTTGAGATGAGCCCATCTCTGCTGAACACGTGCAGTAGCTCCTGTTTGACTGCAGGCCAGCCTGTCTTAGTCCCATTTGGGAGAAATTGTGCAAGAGTTGAAATCTGATTTTTTTTTTTTTAAAAAAAAAAGGGCAGGTAAATGCTGTGCTAATATATTTTCCTTGAGAAAAAATCTTTTTATCCATTCTTGTTCTCCTTACCGGGTGCTCTTCTGTTGCACGGTTTGCCCAGGCTGAGGGACACCGGCTGGCTGCTTCTTGATGTGGCCACAGAAAAACTCATGAACATCATTTCAGGAACTCCCTGGCCTCACGGTATTTTGGTGCTTTTTCAGAATCATTGCAGCTTATCCCTAACTGCACTGGGATCCATATGATCAGGTCTCATTGATTTCAGTGCCAGATGCACGAGTGCACCTGTGAAGTGAGTCAGAAACCAGGGGCTTTAGCTGCTGATGGAGGGGAGGTGCCCTCATCTCCCTGATGGCTAGATTTGCTTCTGCAGCTCATTCTTCCAAATGAGGGGGAAAGAAAGATCCTACTCGTTACGGGAGCATATGCAGTGCTGTAACTAAACATCCTGCTCCAGACAGGACGTGTCAGCTACGGCTTAAGCCCCGGAGGTTTGCTATTCCGGCAAAATGAGCACCTGCCTTTGCCACACTCCATAAAGCGCCTGCTCTGTGGGTTGCTCTGGAGTAGCTGAGAGGAGAGGGATTTCTCAGCCTCATTTGTTTCACAGCCTCCAGGTGCATGAAAATGATTATGAAACGTCAGGAAAATACGGCTTGTGAAATGAGCTTGTGCGTGGAAAACACCTAATTCCACCTCCCGGCTGGGAGCTGGGTTTCCCAGTCAGAGGACACCAGGTAATCTCACTCCATCCAGCTCAGACCTTTACGGCAAACGGGGACGCCCTCACTCAGTGAGCGGTGCCACCTTTCGGGGAGCCCAGGTCAGCCCCCATCGCGCCTCCCCTTCGTTCAGAAGCAGCTTTCGTTACTCCGAGCGAACTGCCTTCGGGGCCCGGGCGGTTTCCCTAGCGTTGCTGTTTGTTCAACACCTCACCGCAGCAATAACCACGGCGGCTTTCTGGCTTTTAAGAAATTCATGGTTTTGTTTGTCATGCTGTGTTCGTCACTAGCAAACAAGATTTTAGTATAAACTCCTCCAGATGGTCTGTCTGAGTTGTGGTGGCTGCCTCCTGTCGCCAGGGGTTGTGCTGCTCGTTCCTTGAAATCCTTTACCTCTGGCTGCTTTCTGGGACCTCTGGCCTCAGTGCTATTTCCAGGAGGGCACGGAGAGGGTGTCCCCAGGCTGGTGCTGACAGCAGGAGGTTACACATCTCTGGTCTGTGACGTCCCCGCACCACTGGGCACCAAGGGCAAGGCGCCCAACACCATACCCATCACCTACAGCCACTATGTCAGGCAAACGGAAGGCAGCAGCTTCATTAGCAAGACCCACAACGTTGGAATATTTGTGAGGTTTTCCCGATGTAGGTAGAGACATACATTCCAAGCCTTTCAAGTAAATAAATAATAAAATTTAGGTAATGACAGAGGGTTCACACAGGCACTGCTGGCAATGGGATTGTGGTAACAGCGTTGGCGCTTTGTGAGACCAAGATGCACCAAAGGAAAGAAGAGGTGGGCATGCTACGGTCAGAGGTTCGTAAATATTCATGTGGTTCACGTGAGATATTTACAGCCCCTGCCACGTTGTGCAAAGCGGGACCCTGCATCTGGAGGTTAGGTGACTGTGAGCGCAGAAAAGCAGCGATGCAGGCCAGGAGGGGACGGCGAAGGCGCGGAGCTGAGCACGCCAGACTTGTGCTGGGTCACTGCGAGCAGCTCAGGAGGGAGACCTGAGGCTCGAGTAAACAGTCAAGCCAAATTGAGATTTTGCATTTTATTTGCGCTTACTCATTCCTTCTCTAATAGAATAACTAAAGCAACCTTTACCTGAAATATTAAACCCTAAAGATTTGCTGTCACAGTAAATATTACTCTTGAATTGATTAGGTGCACTTCAGAAATCAAGCCACATTCTTAATAGAGGAGCAGTGCATATTTTCAATGTTTATCATACTGTATTAGGTGTTTAATTAAAAAGAGGTTCCCGGAGGACTAGCCAACTTCGTGTTGATGGCAGAAGCGGATCTGTTAGCAGTTTTTGGCAGGTAATTATAATGTGGAACTGGATGGCTTGAGCTGAATATTTTATGACAGCAGCTCTAGTTGGAATGAAGGAAAATATAATCACTCCTTTTGCTCGGGGAAAAGCTAATCAAACAAGTGCACACACCTGTTTGCTCCTGCAGGTTTGCTGGCTCGCTGAGCGGGGCAGGAAGGAGTGTTGGTGATACCCCAGCCCCAGGCTGGGCTCCCCAGCAGGGCACAGCTCGAAAAGAAGTCTTGCCCTCCTCCAGCGGTGCACAGCCTGGCTTGAGTTGTGCTTCTCAAGGGGCTTGTTGAGGTCGGAGTTGTTTAACCCAAAGCAGCCACCATCCACTGCTCTGTTTGACAACCCCAAGGCTGAGCAAACCTGTCTGTGGCCAAAGTTTGTGGGAAGGGAATAGCAATGTGAATAGCAGTCTCCAGCCACCAAGCTGTTCCTGCACCAGGGTTGCCAAGGCAGATTTTCAGGATGGGTTGGTGCATGCCTATGCTGCCACATCCATTTGCTGCTGCTCGTCTTGCTGGAAAAGCTGCAAACGAAGGGGCTGTAGGGTGTCAGAGCATTGGCCCCATAAGTCCTGCAGCAGTCCTTGCCAGTGGCCAACGCCTGAGGTCTCACAGAAGAGCAGAAGGAGCCTGCTCCGGCGGTGCAGCTGGGAATTTTCTGCATGCAGTTGGTCTTCCAGGCAAAGTATTTGCTTTGATGACTCTCGTAGGAGCAACTTCTGCAAGGTGCTCCTGAATGGGGCACTGACTTGGCATGGCTCGAATCGCTCAGCTCATGGAAAGGAGGGAGATGAGAGAAGGGAGGGAGAACTGGACCCCATGCTGGCAGCTGTTAGCCTTGCCCTCTGTATCACCTCTCAGTGCTTGTGCTTCTTTTTGGTGGTGTTCGGTGTTGGCTGGGTGCTGGCTGTCCCCGTGTCACCACGCGGGGAGCCACCCGTAAGCACTGACAGGAGCGCTCAGAGACGCCCTGAAACATCGGGCTCAGCGTTTTACAGGCGTTGGGTTGAATGAGCTGATATAAGGAGAAAACAGATGGGAGCAAGCATTTATGAAGCAGCTGCCTGTTAACCAATAATTTGGTACATTTCCTCCAGTTCTTTTCATTAAGCCACAATATGTGGATGTCTCATTTTCCGTGAGATGCATTGAATGTTCAAAAGGCTCGGCTATAATTACGCAAATGCTGAAAGAGCAGAGACACGCAGTGTGTCAAGAATAGTTCCCTCTCTTTGTGTTGGGGAGCCCAACACCCAGCTACAGCCTCCTCCTCCTAAACTCATCTCTTCTTGCTGAATTCTTTCCCACAATTAACAGGGTAATGAGGTGAAGTGATGATTTGCAGCAAATATTGGTTAAATCCGACAGCTCCGTAGGGAAGGTTTGGTTACAGGTCTTGGAGCCATTGGCAGCTCAGTGGGGTATCCCCGAACTTATCCATGTTTCTGGAACAAAACCTGCTTAATTGTCTGTAACCTGTTGTGGGAGAGAGTTGGAGCTTTCTCTCTGATAACAGCCAGATATGGTCAGTTTTTGTCTGTGCTATGAATCTGAGACCCCTCTAGCCTGGATTTAAAAAAAATAGGGGTGAATTTTTGTAAAGAAAATGAAAAATGATGCTGATTTTCATACATTGTGGCAGAGCTGGTTAACAGCATTATGTTAATGGCTCTGGCTCTCCCTCACCAAGGTTCCTGCCGTGGGGTTAGTGGGGAGAGCTGGGCGCTGCGGGGCCCTGCAGCGGGACGGGCAGTGCTCGCCCGGCTCCGGGAGCTGGGAGGGAGGTGCTCTGATGCTCCCTGCTCTTGTTCCTGCTCCTCCAGACACGTCCATGGGCTCCTTGACTCATGTCCACCCCAAGCAGCAGGAGGGAGCGTCCTTCCCAGGCTTGTGGCTCAGGGACGCAGTTCCCTCGGTGACCGTCCCTGCAGGGCCTGGTGCTGCGCGGGCAGAGGCAGCGGTTCTGAGTGCGCTGTTAGAAGGGGAAGAAATCGTAAGGGATTGCAGGCAGACGGGGCTTTAGCATGATGAGGCATGCAACCCCAGCTTTCCCCATGCGGGGCAACGTGCTCTGTTAGTGCTTGGGGTTTCTGTGTGTGAATTAAGGCCCTGGTTCCCAGGTCTGCGGCACGAAGCTCGCCTCGTCTTTAACTCAGGGTTGGAAGAAAACCGGGGCTCCGGCACACGGCGTGGGTGCCACCTGCTGCGGTGACCTGCCAGGCAGCCCTGCTTCTCAGAAGCCCTGCGATCAACTCTGAAGGAAGGCTTCATTTTTGTAACCTGTGCCCACCACTCTTCCAGCAAATTTCACAGTGCTTCATTCCTCCTGGGGCTTTTGAGCCCAGGGGAGAAATTCCCGAGGGCAGGTGGCTGTCAGAGCTTCCTTACGGGCGGTGCCGTCCTGCGGAGCTGTGACAGCTTCTGCCACTGGAGCGTCTTCCTGGTGGGACACCGGGGACCTCTGTAACCTCCTAGCCCTGTCAGCTCAGAGGCTGGTTTCCATTATTTTTGAAAGCTTTACAGGTGTTAATGTCAGATTATAGTAGCGTTCTTGAGAGCGTCAGATGGTGCCACGTGCAGATGTGGGAGCACGGCTGTGCGGTAGGTCAGGTCTTGTGCGGCCGTCTCAACGGGCAGGCCGCTTCGTCTTCTAGTGTAGCCTCAGATCTGGATGGTTGATGCCTCAGATTAATCATTAGCTTCTTATCAGCCTTGGCCATTAATCTTACTCATTTTGAGAGATCGTTAGGGAGTCTGAGACTACCTGAGGATGCTGCTGCCTTTTGTGGCGGCTGAGGCCCGCAGGTATGTGGCACATGTGGAACCCAGGGGGCCTCCAGCTCATGGGCAGCCCTGCTTCCCGACGACCCATGCAGGCAGCTTTTACTGCCCGGGGTGCCCTCAGTCCCCAGACCCGCCTGTTTCAGCTCTGCTGTCGGTGTGGGCAGCCCCTGGTTTTGCTGCCAGCCCCTCCTGAGGCAGGAGCTGCTGCCTCGGCGCGGAACCAGGGCCAAGGGAGGCTGGGGCCTGGGACCGGCCGCGGCTCCCCAGGAGCGTGACTGGTGCTCAGCAGGCTGAAAGGGAAAGGGGGGCTTTGAGATGAGCTGCTCATGCCAGCTTTATTATCTCCTGAATTTATTAACGCCGCAGAGCAGCTCAGGGTGCTTTAAAAATTTCCATGGGATTTACTGAAAACCAAAGCCTAAGCAGAGATGAGTGTTATTTACCTCCAGTGCTTCTTAGAATTGTTATTCTGGAGCTTAAGCAGCAGCAATTTCCCCTCCTTCTCTGGGTAATGGTCCTCTGCGTTAAAGCCGAGGCCGGCTGCATGTCTGTGTGTCCCTGCAGACATCCAGGCTGGTCGGGCTGAGCTGGGAAGTGCCGAGCTGATACACAGGGTGCTGGGGAGGCGTGCATAGAGCCCCCAGAAGGCTTCTTTCTGGGAGAGGTCAGGCCCATCTTCCCTTCTCTTGTTGCTCAGCTGCAAGGTCTGAAGGCTGGAAGGCGGGACGTTTCCCAGGTGGGCTGCGCAGTCCGAGACCTGGGGCTCTCTGAGCCTCCTCGCAGCAGTTTCCCATCTCCAGCATGCTGGAGGAGGGCTTGCAGCTGGACAGCGACACCTGAGAGCTGCTGATGGAGGCCGCCTGCAGCGTGCCAGTAGGAAAATGGAGTAAAAATCAATTCTTCTCCTTTTTCTTGAGTATCATCCATGCATCTAATGGGGCTTAGGCAGCGTGCCGAGTCGTGTCCACCGCTCACAGCCTCATCTTTCCCATTGCACTTGGAGATGTCTGAGGCAGTGACTTGGGGCACACAGAGATGGGCCTTTCTGTTCCCTCCTGCGTGCTGTTCTCTAGTCTCGTGCTACCAGGAAATGACCGGTCGTGCAGAATCCAGACCAACTAAGAGATCACTGGATTAACAGAGATAGCATACTGTGCAATCAACATTTTTTCTTCCTGTTTCTGGGGATGAAAATAAGTGAAATCGAACTGGGGGCAAGGTACTGTAGCTACAGCACTGATGCTGGACTTATCAAGATGACTTAAACGTTTCCTACTCTATCTACAAGGATAATGATTACTTCTCATTGTTGGCACCAGGTGGCTTTATGTATGCATCGGACAGGCTCTGTACAATTCATTTCAGTCATCATAATCCTTAATGTTAGAAGGAAAAAGTCATTAGTGGTATTTGAGAATAATAGAAAGTTCAAGATACTTATGGTCAGACTTTGAATAGCTTCAAGTACCCTTAGCAGGACTTGGGCATCGATGGCTTCAGTGGAACCTGTGGGCTTCCTACATCTGACGCTTGAGTGCCTACTGTGCTAGAGTTTCTATTTAACTGTTAATTAAAACATTCTGTTAAACTACTGAAATCATAATAGATATTCTGCCGTTGGTATAATTGATTGTCACATTTATCTAGCTGAAATTGTGGCTTTATGGGAGTAAAAATGTGTTACTGGCTTTATGTTATGCCTCTACACCACAGCCTTCCTGCTGGATACGTACAGTTATTATCAAAGCCCGTCAGATGTACGCATTGCTGTAATCAAAGGTGAATAGCTTATAGAAACTAAGAAAGATGAATGCATTCAGTACTGGAACTGATTTGTAGCTTATTTTTTTTTAATATATATGCTAATGTTAAAGTAAACAGACTCTAAAGAATTGCAAAGTGAACAGAAACATAGCTTGCTTATCAAGCTTTGTTAGTCCTGAGTTAATTAGTCCTGAAGTAGTCCTGAATAGATAGGCACAGGAAAAATGGGAGGGCTGGGCTTTTCTCTTGGGCTTCAAACAGGAATTTCAAATGCTGTGCAAAGGCATTCAGTCAAAAAGACAGGAGATTTCCAATAGCCAGTGGTAATTCTGCGCCAGGGCTGTCCGTAACAGCAGAATCATAATAAATAAAGTAGCCAGCAATAAACCATCTCTGTAGTGGCATTTTATTGGTGTGGAACACAATATAAAACGGCTGTCCATAAATAAGGCATCGACGTGGCCACACTAGAAGGCAGTCTGGGGAAATGGGAGTCTCAAAGTGCCGTTTAGGAGCAAACCTCTTCCTGCAGAAAGAAACAGGAGCGCTAACAGAGGTAAGAGAATTAGTGCGAAGACAATTAGCCTGACCAAAGGAAAAGGAAGGTATTACTAACAGGAGCGTGGCTGCATTTTTAATGAAGTTGATTACCAAGCATGGCAAATACATGCTTTGCAGCTGGTGTGTCCCACCAAGGCAGGGGGAGAGGAGGGGTGCTGGACGCCCCCACCCCAGACAGCCCGGCGCTGGAGATGCCAGGCACGGATCAGGGGGTGTCTCCTGCAGGCAGTATGACAGAACGGGCTGGCCCACCTTCTTTTAAATACTTTTCTCCACCAAGATTTTAGAGAGAGGAACACAAATTACTGTGCAAAACCCAGGAAGGCGTCCTGCAGGCAGGGAAATCGGTGGCTCCCGCCGTGTTAGCTCTTTCTGTGCTACACTGAGCACAGATTTGAAACGTGCTGTGGTAATTTTCATAGAGAGCCAGCTAAGAGCAAGAAGTAGCAGTCACGGTATCACAGACTTACATACCGTATTGACCCTAATCTGCCCCAAAATGAATCCCCCCCCCCCCGCCCCCCCCCCGCAGCTTGGTTGACACGCAGGGCCTGCTCCCGTTGCTCTAGCTGCTGTAGCAGTCAGGGCTGTGTGCTGTGTTGTCCCGCAGGGTGCAGTTTCCCTTCAAACTTTGAACATGTAAAGCACCAAATGCTCTCCCCAGCAGACACCCATGTTTGCTGCTCTCCCCCTGCCTATTTTTTTTTGGGGGGGGGGAGAACAACATCCGTCCCCTGCCACCTCCCTGTGGGAGCAGTCCCAGCACCAAGCGGGCCCAGGGCTGGGTGGCTCCTGCACCCCTGTGTGGATGGAGCACCACGAGGAGCACCCTGCTCATGTCCTTGGGGCTGACAGCCAGGGCTGGAAGGAGGCCGGAGCCATTGGTGCCACTGCTCGGGTTAAAGACAAAGCCGGGGCATGAGGTGAGACTGCAGGAGTGCTGCGAGTGTGCGTGCGGGGACTGCAGGTGAGCTTGTAGCAGAGACCAAATGAGCATGGATAGCTTTCCATTTGGGGTATTTTCATCAGAAGGCCAGGATGGAGAAAGCTACTGGGGTGTTTACATGGCTTACATAAGTCTTCTGGGCATTTCTGCTTGGTAATATCAACTGTAATCATTAAGATTACAGCTTAATTATCCACTTGGGCACAGGTACAAAATAATAATCCTGCCTCACTTGTCAAAACGGAGCTGATGGCTGATGGCAGTTGTGGGATTCTGCCTGCCCCAGCCACGACTTCCATTAACTCTGTCAGTGTGCCAACTGCCAGCTCCTGCTATTGACAGAAACTCCGTGTTATTTGCTAAAATTCTGGCTAGAGCTGCTCTATGTGCTGCTCCTCAGCTGCATTGTGGTGCAAGGATATTTTAACAAGGTGCAACCCCAGGAGCTGTGCTTATTGCCAGATGATCCCTACCGTAAAGGCTCTTCTGTAATTTCTTAATCCTATACAAAATATAGAAAGCAGTCATTGAGTTCCTGACAGGAACAGAGCGTGCATGGAGTTCACATCCCTAGCAAGGCATGGTTCAGCGCTCGTCATGGTACGATCATTTATCAGTGACAATACTGGAGGCAATTTTTAAATCCAGCACCTCTGCCATGTCTGAGATGAGCTTCACACGTTGCTTGGACAACTGTCAGCTGCTTGGTACCGGGCCATTTGTTACATCTTTTTATAATTCCTAGCTCAGCCCTTTCTCTAACAAGTCTAGCTCACTTCTTTAATCATGAAGCAATCTTCACGTCGGCCCTCAGCCAGTAATGCAGGCGTTTGTACCTCCTGGTAATTGGACAGGAATTGCATTTGCATAGCTCTGAAGATTGAAAAGATTAGATGTCTTAATTATATTCAATATTTCATTATTTTTTGTACTCCCGGTGATGGGCAGGAAAGCCAGCTCATCTTCTCAGGTAATATCCTACCTTTGGCATTTGTTACCATGTTTTGCTGCAAGGCTTCAGGCCCGGTTGTGACTGCTAGTGTCAGAGAGGGAAATCAGGAAAGCTGGTTGGTACCGCACCCACGGCCCTACGGGAGTGTGTGTCCGGGCTGGCTGCAGACCTCGGCATGTTCTGTGGAGCCCACCTCTCTCCTACCCCCCTCTCTTCATTTCTCAAGGCGAGGAGGCATACAGGAGGAGGTAGGGTCAGGCAGAAGGCATCGGAGGGTATCAGAGCAGCACAAACTGCTGGCGATGCTCATCCCTCTGCGTCCTTCCCTGCTCCTGGCAGTCCCTCTCCAGCGTGAGGCTGCAG
The DNA here is from genome assembly GCA_011074415.1 of Stictonetta naevosa. Lineage (NCBI taxonomy): Eukaryota > Metazoa > Chordata > Aves > Anseriformes > Anatidae > Stictonetta > Stictonetta naevosa. The sequence goes on from CM021709.1 coordinate 5,508,610, forward strand.
CGCCGCCCTCCCCTGCACCGCCAGCCGCACACGGGCTGGTGTTTGGAAAGCCCAGGGCAGGGCCGCGCCTCGAGGGGAGCTCTAGAAATGCGTAATTTTGGCCAGCAGTTATCCTCGCGCTTCTCTGACTAATGAAAATGAAAATTAGCGATTGGACACGCTACATTTACTCCCAGAAATGACTGTGCAATATTAACAAATGCTAACAAATATTAGCAAATACTGTGCGTGTGATCGCTATTGTGGTCCCCCTGCCAGCCACGGCTGGCTCTCTGGGGAGAGGTCTGGGAATGCCAAACATCGATCTCAAATCTCTCATTACTCCCTTGGTGGCTGTGGCGTTTTTCCGTCTCTTTTCAACACCTAACTCTTTTTTTAGCCTACTTTTGTAGCTTTGAAAGACAAAGACACGCTGTTGGGTGTGCGAAGCCTGACCTCTTCATGTTCTACCTTTTTAAGAACTCGGACGGTGGTGTAGTAATGCGGAGAGGTGTTTGTTCACACCCTTTGGAATTACGTGTACTAGGCTGAGGGATCATTTCGGATAAATGCAGATGGCAAATGGAGCAGAGCCACTGGCAGTCTCCTGGGCAAACACATGGCTGTGGACAATGAGTCACTGCTCTCCCTCAAGGCAAATAAAGCAGATTTTCACTAGTTTTGGGTCCATAAAGCTCAGTGTTGTTACAGAGGATACTAGTAAGATAAGGGCAGGCTCACAGTGAGCAGAACAAAAAGAATCCCTGGGAAAAGGATTTTTTTTTTTTTTTTTTCTGAAAGAATGAACTCATTATCCTTGAAATAATTATTTTGATAGACTCCCTGTGGTCTACTGGAGATGTGTGTGGGTTTGCATTCATGCAGCTGAAGCAGGTGGATATCCATCAGCCCTGGTTAAACATGTTATCTGTAGTTGCCTTTCCAGGTTCCAAAGCCCATCAACATTTAATGTGGCTGATTATTAAGGAGCTTTTGATGTGTTCATGCTTCTCCGGGGCTGAGCAATGAAATGCCCGTAATACTCAGCATAGCAGTCTGACATTTAAATGTCAGTTAAAAGCCCCATCTCCAGGGGGACGCGTGCTTTATTATTGGGATGGCCTCGCAAATACTTGGATAATGTGACTGCGATTTCAGGTCTTTGCCACAGTTTTGCTCTACAAAGAGAGGATTTAAAACTAATTATTCCCAGGACCTGCATAATTTAGGGAGTCGGTAATGAGTGGTACAGCAGCTGCTGTGTGCAGGGGGGCTGTGGGGACAGGCACGGGAAGCTTTGAGCGAGAACCACGATGTTCTTATGAAATACGCCCAGGAATGCTTGTAAAAATGGCCAACATTTAAGTTGCTATTGCATTAAAACCTTCTTGGCACGTCCTCCTTGAAAACAGTAAACGACCACAGTAGGGGCAGCCTCCAGACCTGTTCCAGGTCCTTGCATGTGAGCCTGAACTCGAAGGGGACTGCCAGCAGGGCTTGAGGCATCCTCAGCCACCGGTTTCACTCTGGGTGCTGCGTCCTGTCCTGCAGCAGCGTTCCTTAGTCCTCTTCTTCTCATTGTGCAATAAGCCAGCCCCGGTCCCACTGCAGGGAAACAGCAATAGAGCCAAGAGCAAAATGTGCCCTTCCTGCCTTTCAGCAGCATTCTCTTTAATTTTTAATGATTTCAAATTACCCTATTCACGAGGCTTCGGAATAATCCATAATGTATGCATGTTTGGTGGGGGACAAGTGATGTCATCTGTCTTTTTCAAGCCTGAGATTATCATGTTAAATGTGGTGCTGACAGTTTGAAATCCTTTATAAATGAATTAAATTGCTTTGTAACATCTAAAAAGCATCATCTGCACTTGATCACAACTGTTCCTTTTTGAGGTAATAAATAAAGTAATAAAAGCATTTTTCATTTAATTGTTTGAGGCTTGGAATCAGATTTGGGAAGAAAAAATTGAATATAAGTGTGAACTCATGTTTCTAACAGCTGTTTTATCTCAGGAGGATCATTGGCTCCCTTTCATTAAGAGGGCAGTTGTGCCGTATTGAGAAGCCTGAACCAAAATTCAAGCAAGAAAAGGGAAACCAAGGAAATTAACCCGTCCTTCTTCCTAAAATGACTCTGATTGAAAATAAAACTGGGTTGGCCTGAACAGTCGTACACATTGAGCCACTGTACTGTGCTGGCACCAGTGCTGCCGGGCTGTTCTGGGTGCATGGTGAGGGTACAGGCAGTCGTCCCCGAAAGGGACCTACAGAGAACAGAGGCACCTTAAAAGAAAGTTCCTTACTTTCAGTCTGTCCATCCGGAAATGCACACGAGCAGTAACTGGGAACTCTCCTCACCCCGAGTCAGAAATACCTGTACAGAGTACCTACGTATTTGTGTATTCCAGGGCTAGATACCGTCTGTTCTTGTTCAAAAAGTTTCTGTAAGGAAATCTGGGCATGCCATTGGCACATGAGGGCAAGTTAGTGGCATTGATGCACCAGTGACCGACAAGTGTCAAATGCCCCGTTCGTGTTTGCAGCACGAGCAGACTGCACCGAACTCTCTGCTTATGTAGTCTCTCAGATCCATTGCGAAGAAATAAAAGTAATTAGGAAATAATTAGGATCTATATTTGTTCACCTGCAAAAATGATGCTTTATTTTCTAGAGCTTCTCAGATTGATCACAGAAGGTAAAGGGGATCTCTCCTTCCATTTACAAATCTGTCCCTATATATATGACAGAATTAACTCAATATTAAGCTAAGACTTACTGCATAAAACTGCCCTGAGATGTAAGGTGTTGGCATGGAGGCAAGTGGGAAGGAGCGGGAGGCAGGAAGGTTGGGAGAGATCTGAATGTTTGAGCCCAAATCTGGAAAGGAAAAGCTTGAGTCTCTCTGTTTTAATGATTTCTTATTTATTTACCTTAGCAGTTATTTTTAACACTACGGCAGTTGCTGTTGGATGTGATCAGTATTCACCCTGCTCTTGGTGGCAGAGCAGGTGGGTGAGCTGCACACCATTCTTCTCCCTCGTTCTGTTTTGCATAAGCACTATTAAAATATAACTGTTCACTCTGGTGCCATCTATGCTAAACAGAAATGCAAATCACTGTCCTAAAGGCAATTCAAAGGATTACTGAGCACTGTATACTTTTTAATCATCATCTTGTTACTCTTATTACCACTAGCAACAACTGCATATTCTTTTAATCTGGCGATGCCCGGTGCTGTGAGGGGCAGGGGCAGGGCACAGCATTTAGAAGGGCAGGAGTACCTGCGCGGAAAGAGAGTAATGAGGTTTTAGCCTTTGAATTAATTTTGTATTGGGATGAACTTGAGACCTCTTAAAATTCAGCTAGAGATGTTTACAAGATGCAGAGCAGGCCTGTGGGCAGAGCAAGTGGTTGCGGAGCTGGCTGGGCCTGATTCACCCCTGTGTTTGCACCCTGGGGACCCCAGGTCCTGTGGAGGTCCCGGTCCCCTTTCGAGCCGTGAGCGGTAGCTCGCAGGGATGCAGCTCAGGAGCAGAGCTGGTGAGGCAGACCCAGGAGTTAATCCATCTGTATTCCAGTTTACAGGAGTAAAACAGGGAGCAAGAAAGCATTTTGCTGCCACTCCCTGCCGGATTGCAGAAGTTCAAACAGACATGCAGCATTTGCACCTCTGGGCCATGTCTGAATGACCTGTGGTTCTGAACCCGCCCCTCCTCAGGCAATAGCGTCTTTTTCATATTTCTCTACTGAAGCTTGAGAAGTTTGATCTCTTCCACCTGATTCAAAACCAGTCAAAACGCTAGGTGCTTCAAAGTCGATGCCGTCAAACCCAAGACCTGTGCCTGTCTCCCTTTGGCTGGCACCCGTTGCTTGCAGGTGCCAAGCGAAGTCCTCTGCTCAACTTCTTCCAGTTCCGCTCTGAAACGTAGGTGAGTTTTTAATTGCCAAGTTCTTTGTTAGTTGATTATATTCCTAGTTCCTTGTTCTGTTAGATAATAATTTGCAAAGGCTAGAGTTAGCTGTATTAATTCATCGTGCATAATTAATCTTGCATAAATTAGCAGTGTAAAAGTTCTGTGCTGTGACTGGGCCCGTCAGCCAGGCTAGGTTCTGCCTGGAAAAGAGGCAGCTCCGAGCACGTCTCCGTCCCACCTCCTTTGGGCACCTATTTCAGTGCGGGATGAATCACATGCTTTCCTTCTCCTTGGAGGAGAAAGAGCCTGGATGACTCACAGAGACCAGCGAAGTGTTTTTAAATGTTAGATGTCCCGGTTAAGCTCACCTCACTAAGCTCCTTCCGAAAACGCAGAAGAAAATAGGCATTTTCAGAGACAAACTCAGTGGGCTTATTTTGGAGGCCTCATACCCAGATGACTGGCCCTGTGGAGACGTGTGAGCTTTCCATGGGAAGAGTCCAGAGGGAGTGGAGCTCGTTGCAGGTGCCTGTGTTAGGGCTTTGCTGGGCTGCCTGCGGTGTCAGGCTGGGGCTGTGCCCCACAGCGTTAGCTACGAGCCCAGGGGAACAGCTGCCATGCCTGCAGCTGTTACAGATGCTGTGAAGCACGACCCCAGAAGCTGAACCATAAAATCCTGTTCTAGTCCTTAGGAAGGCTCCCGAGTTCCTGCTGGGCTGCATAGGGTGGGCGGAAGGACTTGTGTGGTGCTGCAGTATGGGATTTTTGTTTTCTTCACTCTCAGGAGGGAGCAGAAACCTTTATATTATTACTGTTGTTGCCTATGAATTACATTAATAAAGGAAATGCATGACTGTGGTTGCCACACTGGTACCGCTGATGGGTGTGGGTGGTGAAGCCCTGCTCCAGCAGAGCACTCAGCTGTGCTTCGTGCCCTCGGGCTGCTGGTCCAGGACATGGGGTGGCTCCTTGTGGTGGCTCCTTGGCCAGTTTGGTGCTGGGCAGCAGTTAGCTGCCTGCCAACGGATTGCCCTTAACGTGGGTCGAGGTTGTGTTTTCATTCTGTTAGATGGCACGGATATCTTAAACTCTCTGAAAGCCCCAAATCACCCAAACGCATCAGTTCTTTTTGCATATGTCCCTTTAGGATTGGGTATATTCTGCTAAGCCTGCATGCTCTTTGATTTCCACTCTAGTACTTCTCATTACAATAAATTTCTCTCCCTTATAAATATAGTTAAGATAATTGCTCCTTTTACAGCCTACACTTACCTTAAAGCTTTTAGCTGAGGGCTCTGGAGAAGCATTTCACCATCACCTCAGCCATGGGAGTGTCGCACAGCCCTGCTGCTGCTGTGCCCAAGCCTGAGTAAGGATCTGTTGAGGGCTCATCGGCTCCCTGAGAAGGATTCAGCTCCTTCCCAGGCCTGAAATAATGTTCATCGCAGATGAACCAGCATACTTGCAAACTGCTGTGTGGCTTGATGAGTGAGCTGCTATTTGCCATGGGAGGTTGCACGCTCGGTGCTTGGCTGCTTTGCGCTTGTCGTCGCTCTTCCTCTGTTTGGCTGTGGAATAGTTGGCCTTCTGCATGGGTAGCTCACTGCGGTCAGTGCTGGAAGGGGGTTGTTGGAAGTGAGTTAACATGTAACAAAGGAATTTGAGAAACAGAAGTAATGATTTTACACTTCACTGTGAAGATGGTCCCCTTTCAGCTATGCAAACGGCAGCACCAAGATACTACCAAATAAAGGCATATTTGGGAGAGCTGGCTGAGCATTTCCCATTTAAGCTATTTTCTTAAGAGAAAATGCAGCTCTCAGGAAAATAATTTATGAGAATTTCATTTTTACTATTATATATTTTACCATCATTTTGACCTAAATCTTTTGCCAAGATGGCTCAAAGCATTTCGAAGCACGTTGGTATTAGCTGGGACTGCCCGTACTGCTGTGCACCGAGCTGTAGCTCAGAATGCCCCGTGTTTAGCAGCTTGAAGGACAGCACCGTCCTTGTCTGCAGGTTTCTTGCTGGTCACAGCCTGTCACTGCTGTCAGTGGGCACACGGCAGGGCTAGGGCCCAGGCAGCCACAGGAGGGCAGGAGCAGCAGGGCCCTGGGGCTTTGAGCGCTGTCCCTGAGCACGGAGCCAGTGTGGCCAGGGAGTTGCACTGTAGGATGGGTGGAAAATCAGCTGGATCGGGCTCAAAGCCAAACTCATCAGATATTTAAACTCTACCAATGAGTCAAGTTATTAATATTTTCTTTTGCTGGAAGCAGTACCTGGAGGATGTACTCACCGCAGCACTAAATCTGTTGCAGCAGATTAGCAGCATCGATACAAGGGAAAGCAGGCTTGGGAAGGGATGGCTGGCAGAGGGGGGAAGGCTGGAGTGAAAGAGCAATCCACAGCCCCTCAGGAGAATGAAGTTAAATCATTTCAGCCTGGAAAAAAAAAAAAAAAATCAATTCCCAAGTTGTTTTGCTTATTTTATCCTGGTTGCTGTATGTTTGCTACTTCATTGCAACTCAGGATATGCTGCCAGTAATCTATCTGTCAAACCCATCGCGTTGATTTACACCCCTGCTGTTCACGTCCAGTTTATCTCCCTTGAGAGCAAGGAGGCAGTTCTCTTCCGATGTTGTGACTTTTTTATTATTGGAATTTATCTTGGGCTGTGACTACAGCACGGCGTACTCGCCTCTTTTGGGGAAGGAAAAGCTTGTCGGGTCCAGAGGTGCCCTCTGCCCTGGGAGCACGGGGCGCATGCAGAGCGCGGCTATTGACTCCGTGCCTGCCACAGAAGCTCTGTTCCCACTACGTTAATAGAGTTTAAGGAGGCAAACAGGAAGAAGAAAGCATTTTTCTTATCATGACAGATCAATTTAGGATGTTGTTTCCAACTTTGTAATGCTCTAGATGCCATTTCTAACGTAAATGTTTTAATCTCTGTGGCAGCCTAAATGTACCTGATAGACTATATGCTGTCTCTGGCTTGCGTAGATAAAATTTTACTGTTAACATCAATAATTCTCCCTGTTTCCACTAAAAGCTCTTCAGCATTATTCACAGGAATTGAAATATAGATCCAGAGGCAGCGCAAGGTGCTGTGAATGGGAACAGCCGTGGCTCCCTCCCGGCTCTGCGGGGACAGGTTTCTGCATCCAGGGGAGCGAGAGGTGATGCCTGCAGGCAGGGTGAGAAGATGGGGGCACAAGTTACTCCCGTGCCCAGCTCCATGCCAAAGTCACCATTTGAGGAGGCAGTGGAGTGTTGGCAGGGATGGAAAAGACACAGCTCAGGGAAAATGTGCCCCATAATGCTCTGAAAGGCTCCCAGCACTTCAAAATGCTGCCAAGTGACTCAAGCATTGCTATTTTTTGTAGTTACTTCACCATCTGAAAAGCACAGAGCAATTGGAGAGATTTCTAAGGTAAAAGGATGCCACCTGCATTTCACTGAAAATAGGGAGATTTAGTCGAGGCTGAAAATGTGCTTGGTAGAGGCAGGAAAATGACCCCTGGAAGGGAACGGGAGGAAAGAGCCCTGCCCCAGGCACACACCTGTGTCTGGACATGGCTACCCAGCATGGGTAGCCACATCCCGTCACCGACCTGCCCGAGCTTCTTTGCAGAGGGGCACAAAGGATGCAGGAGGCTGTGTCCTCCTGAAGGCTCGTCCACACGTTGGGTATGGCATGGTGCTGAGGCGGGTCACAGGTCCCCAGCCTTCTGTGCCATGTGTCCCTGTAGGCCCAGAGAAAATCCCCTGCGGAACAGGAGGTTAAGAGTGATGCTTTTTGTCTTTTGGGAAGTTCTTGTTCTGATTTCTCCTCCTTTTTTTTTCCCCCTTTTTTCGATGTGTTATTGCACATTCCTATGTGAGTCTTTGTGGTTGCATGGAGAGGGCTGCATATCACACACCAGGATCGGCTGTTTCAAAAACCAATTACAACAGATAAAAAACTAAAGTACAAAAAGGGAAGACCTAAATGAAAACTGCAAAATGAATCAGGAGTGGGAAAGCTGGGTAAAAAGAGAAACATACCTGAGCTAAGTATTTATTGGAAAGCCTCTGGTTTTGAAAGAGGACATATTTGATGGGGGAAAAATACCTGTTTTTTGATATCATTTGATTCAGTGCAATCCCAAGGTGCTAATTAGCATGCAGCAATAGGACAGTGCTCCTCATAGCTTACCTACACCTCTAATTTCCTAATTTCTCTGTCAAGCTGTTTTGTCTAAATTAGTCTGTTTAGTTCAAGAGCTTGTGCCTCGTCATTATTGTCTGTGGTGCCTTATTAGACCGTCTCTCTGTAATGATCACTTCACAACTAATAATATCTTCGGTTTGGGATCTGTTCCTATTCCCTGATGTAAAGCAATGATCATTTTCTGTACATAAGGAAATTTGCTATCCATTTCACTTATGCTGGCTGATTTCTTTCTACGCGTAATAAGAGTTTTAGCACAGCCCATTTCTCTCCAAACAGCTTGACTTATTACGGAGATGCTTTGGAAGCCATGAACTTGGGTTTTAATTGGACATGAGATGGGAGCATATGGGATAGCACCCTCCTCGGGAGCTCAGCCCTGCGTTGGCTGGGGATGAGGGACCAACAAAGCCGTAGCATATCATCTCTGCAAAGGGGTATTTTAAATATCATGTGCTTTTAGCTCCTGCTGTTGAACTGTTAGCTGCTAATGCAAATCCTGTCGTGGCTGGGAGCCGGGACACGTAGGATGAGGGTGTCCATGTCCCCTGGCCCCACACCGTGCGGAGGGCTCCAATGGTCCCGAGCTGCTGCTGGGATCGCCACCTGGCTCAGCACCTGGGGAGGACGAGGCTTTGCTGGGAGATATACACTCAGAAGGGATTTTGCACGCTGAATGGACCTCCGCACACCAGAGCCTGTGGATCCTAGGTGAATCAGTTGGTGCTGGTGAGAGGACACCAGGCGTCACAGGCAGCGCCCGTGTTGGCGTGCGGGCCCATCTGACGCGGCCTGTGCGGCCGCCCCTCAGTCCAGGCCTGCTGCTGCCTGGATGCTTTCCCTCAGAAGTCAGATCTGATGAGAGAAACCCGTGTGTTGGCACGCCACAGCGACAGCCGCGGCTGCTCTCCCTCATCGAACTGCCTCCTGCCGTTTTCTGTCGAGGTCGAAGCCCCAGCCCCTAGCTCCGGCCTGCACCGCCAGCACCGGGCTCCCTGCCCCGGCCCTGGGCAGCGCCTGCCCTCGCGCCAGGCCCACGGCTCCCACCAACCCTGCGTGCTGTAGGGGGAATGCGCTTGTACTCAGGCTGCTCCTGCGTCGTCACAAACACCTTTAAAAAGTGAAAGCAGTAACACCAAAATGAGAGCAAGTTGCCAAAGCGCTCACCAGTGTTTCCTATCATGGATTTAATATTTCTTTGAGGTATTTCAGCTCCTGTGAAGTAGAACACCATCTTCCCTTCCTTCCCTGCCTGCTGCTATTCCTTTCCAAGAATGAGCCTATAAATCACTTATTGAATAATAACTGTCACATTTCCTGAGAGCACCAACCTTATTTATGGCTTTGCCCCTGGGCAAGAGGAAGCGAGGAGCTGCTGACAAAGACCCAGCTAGCTATTTATGTCGAATTTCATTTTAGGGAAGGAGCATCTTGACCTGCTTTCATGGTCTCTGAAGCGGTGCCAGCAGCATAGGATACAGGGACTGAGGTCCTCAGGGGACTTCCATCATGCCAAGTGGAGCTGGAGTGTCAGCTCTTGCCTTTACCAAGACGAGGTGATCAGTGAGCTCCAGCACTTGAGTTTAAGGATCCAGGCCATCCTGGTGTGGGGAATGGCACTTAGCTGACGAGGCTTGTGCAGCGGTCCTGCAGGTGGAGGATGTCCTCAGATCTCCATCACACACTTAGGGATTTGGGCATGGCATTCACCCTCTGCTTCATCGGCAAAGTGGCTGGGGGTCATATCATCTCTTGTATGTTTAGAGACTTACACTAAACGTTGGAGATCTAAAGTGAGTTTAAATGTTTTAGTGGTTAATTATGAAACGGGAGGAGCTGCAAGTGTTTTGGGCTAGTGGAACCATCTGCAAGAAGTAACCCGTCAGGGTCAGACTGTCTCCATTTTTACAGAGGCTTCCTGAATAAACTCAGGTATTTATGGATGTGTTTGCCATTCACAGGCATTTAGAAGTGGCTCAAGGGCTTGATCTACCCTTGTGCTTAATGTTTTGCTGGTTTATCGTTGAGCACTGTGCGAGCCTGAGCTCCCTGTCACGGATAAGAGAGGGCATGGAAGGGGTAAAGCAAAAGGGGAAGCATAACGGCTGCAATTTAGCACAAAGCCCAAAGGGGCCTCAGAGCCCCACTGATGGGCTTCATCTCTCTGGGCAAGGACAGATCTTTGGCACCTCGATCTTCCCATCAGTGGTGGGGCCCGGCTGTCCCCAGGGAGAGGCGCAGCAGTTGAAGGCAGCTCTCACAGCTGGGCACATGTAGCCTCGAGTCTGGTGTCCGGCTCTGTGCCCAGGGAGCCCCAGCAATTCATTTATGTCCACTCTGCACCAAAAATCAATGTTATCGTAAAGACCCCACCTACTTTACAGGGCTTTAATAACTTACTTGGTATGTGGCTATCAAAGCCTGTAGAAGTCTTCCTTTGGGGATGCCATAAGTAAGCATAACGATAATGAGAAATATCCGATGTGAAAAGCCAGGACAAGTGCACTGCAGTCTATGCTGAGGACTGCAGTGAGATGAAAATGTTCTGGAGAAAGAGCTTGCCTGCAAGAATAGTGGCAGGTGACCATTACTCTAGCTCACAATGATTTCTCCATAGCCGATACAAGTATTAAAAGCAATTCATCGCTGACCGCTCTTTCTTAACGATGCCGTGGAGCAAAGAGATCCCTGCTGCCAGACAGTGACTGGAGAGGTGGCTCCAGTTCCTGTGTCCCTTGGGGAAAACATGACCAGTTAAGCAAAGCATCTGTGAGGGACTTTAATGGTGTTAATACTCAAATATTTGGATGAACAAGAACATATCTGTTTGCTTCTGCTTCTCCGGCATAGTGTGCTCAGTGGAGACACTGAAGCTGGTGAACCTGTAGCAGAGCTATAGGAGTTGGATGGTCCATGACTGCCGTTTCCCACTGATGTTGTGCAAAATGTATGTAATTCTATTTCTTTCCCCAAGTGCTCTGAAATTGTGTGTTCCGTGTTTCAGACTGAAACTCATCGTGGGAATTCTTTTTCTTGTCCAAGTCTATGACTCCGGACTGCCACAACCACATTGCAGCTGATGTAAAATGTTTTTCATGATTTTAAGCCCAGAAATCTTTGTGAGCTGAGCTGGAGATGCCTCACTGAGATGTTTAACTTGATGAAGCATTTCTGAGAACTGGGAAAAAAAGCTGGACGAGAGTGTACAACGTGTCCCTGGGGTTGGCCTCGATGCTCACACAGAGCAATACAAACTCAGGTATAGGATAGCATATTAAAACAGCTCCCCACAAACCAATTTAATAACAATGACATGTAAACAACAGCACGGCAGCAATAAGGCAATTAGCAGTAAACTGAGTTACACAGCGGAGGCTGAGATCGCTCCTGGTGCTGTTGCTTTGGAAGAGGAATGAACGGCCTGCTGAGCATGCGGGGAGCCAGGTGCTGCGAGCAAAAGCTCCGCTGCCTGCGGGAGCCTCCTTGGCCATGGCACTAGCCCCAGACCAGCACCGTGCTGTGCTCCAAGTGCCCAGGGGCCGGTGCTGCGGCTCTGGGAGCAGGGTGCTGGGCTTTGTGCTGTGCTACACCTTACCCGGCTGCCAGAGGCTCAGGGCAGAACTCCTCGCTATCAGTACTGCAGTGTCTTGCTCCTTGCGTATCTCCTCTGCTTGAACACAGCAAAGGGGCACTGGGAGCCTGGGACTGCAGGCGCTAGGGACTTGCTCTGCATTGTAGTACTGGCCCTCATCAGGCTTAGATTTACTGCTGTCACTTTGGTCCTGCTTACTGGGATGTGAGTGTGTAGGTGTGGTAAAAGCTGTGAGAGCAGGCAAGCAAAGTCTGCAGCTTCTGGGAAGGTTTGGTGATAGCTAACCTGACAATGTAATGAACCAGAGTGAGTAACCAGGAGGCAGGGCCAATGCACGGGCAGCGGGGCGATGGCACTGGGACAACCCTTTTCGCAGCGGCTCAAAGAGTATTGGTGCCCGTGCCAGTGTGTGCTGGCAGCATGGCCTGTGGCCTTACCTGAGCCAGCAGGCTGTGCAGCCAGGTGAGCAATACAGCATGGCAGATGCCTGTGGCATAGGAGGAGATTTTCTCTACCAACCCGTGGCCCTGCAGGCCAGCCCTGCTCCTCCAGCAGCCGGCAGGGTGACGGTGTGGGTGTGATGGCGCTGCCTGCTGAGATGCCCATGGGCAGAGAGACCTGGGCAGTGCTGGTGCTTCTGCAGAAACGTGGGTGCCTTTTTACCAGAGGAGGCTGGAGGGATCAGCAGTCCTGGCTGGAGACGAAGCCAGGCTCTGGAGAAGCAGTGATGTGTGTTTCTCATCCCTGTCATCTTTCCTTGGAGAAAAGAGGAGCAAGGAGAAGTGGCTTTGTCTTCGCTGGAAGCTGGTGTAGATGAAAAACCAGGCTCTTCTGCTCCCTAACCATGCTAGCTCTGATAGCCTAAACACTTCCAGTGAAAAACACTTGGAAAAAAAAATGCACAGACATTTATTATCCTTTTTTAGAATAATTTTACTTTAAAATGAAGGTTGTCAAACAATACTGAAAGTGAAGATAACATGAAAGAGAAGACTTTGCACCTTGGCAGGCTCTTTTGTCTTCGAAAGAAGATCTTTCAGGGGTAGCGGTGTAATTTCCAAAGGACTCACGGCTACACACAACAAGATTAGTTTCTCTCATCTGAAGACAAATGAGATATTTGTGAGCAAATGCAGAGAAGCATCTTCCTCCTGCCTCTTCCTTGAAAACAGATAACCTGCTTCCAGAGCTGGCTGATTGACTGTATTAGACAGCAGCGCAATTCAGATGAAAGATTATCTGACATTTTAAATATCTGTAAGTTTAATGTAACAGGTAAAGACTGTCTCGCAGGGATATTATATCTATGGAGTCACAGTTTTACGAGGTGATTATAACGCAAGCAATTGACTGCCATGTGGAGTATGTGCTAAATGATATCTTGAATAATGATGGTTCACTTGGCAGCCTGACAGGTCTCTGATCCATTTATAACGGCACAGAAACGGGGATGTGCGAGCAGCTGCCAGGTGGCACTGCCAATGCACTGGGATAAAGTGGCGAAGCTCAGCACCGTGCAGCAAGTCACCATGCAGCATTTGGTGGCCCGCAGGTGTACGAGGCTGTGAACAGTGGTCACAAACCCAGATTTCTGCTCTGGGCTTCCCAGCGTGATGCAGTGCCCGTCCTGCGAGGGGCTGGAGCCCCCAGGAGCCATGCGGAAAATCTGCTTTTAATGCTTCCTGCAAGGAACCAGCTCGGAGTTGGGCCCAGGTTCTGCTATCTGAGCTTGAAGCCGTTCCTCTGTGGTTTTAGGGGTCTGATCCGTCTGCAGTGCCTGCATGGAAACCATGCTGCTCAATTTGGACACTGGGGGGAAAAATAGTCTGATAAATTGTCTGTTACCCAAAGTAGCTGTGTCACTGCTCCCTGCCTGGCATCCCGTTAGATGTGAAAATCCAAAAGTTAATGCATGGCACAGAGCTTGAAACAAGCCTCGAGTGCTGCCTGGATGAAGTGGTGGGGGCATCACTAGCACCCGGCTACGCTTGGCTTCTGAGAGCCCCCTCCTCTCGCAGCAGGCCCATGACCTGCGCTCTGCCACTTACAGGTTGCTGCTCCAGCCTGCGAAACTCGGCGTCGACGCTTCTCCCGTAATCAGGGACTCTGCTGAAAATAATGCCCCGACGCAGATAAAAGCCTGATGAATTACAGCTCCTCAAGTCTTGAGAACAGGCAAATGTTATGCAAAGAAAAAGAGCAAGAGACCATTTCAGAGCCTTTTATGGTGATTCATCTGGGAAATTATCTGGGAGCAGATAATTTAATGCTAATGGCATTTTTTTTATTTTTTTTTTGTCCAGCATCATTGTGAGATGATATTCCAGCATCCTCTCTCCATACAAAATGGGCTGGTTTCTGCTTTGAAATTCATCAGCTGTGCAGCCAGTGAGGGGTGGGAGCACCGAGTCCCCAAGACCAGGACATATTTTCCTTAGGACTGCAGTACCTCGTGGGGACTGGAGGCTTTGCTGAATGCATCGGGTACCTTCTGTAGAGCACCAGCATAGTCCAGGGCCTGACATCTCGGTTGGTGCCAGCTGGGTCGCCACAGGAGTTAAGGACCCGAGCACCAGGCAGGCATGCAAGACCCCAGCAAAGGCACTGCGTGCTGAACAGGGGAGAGTGTGTGACTGGGGAGGCAGAGGACAGGCAGAGCAGGGGAATTGTCCTGTACTGAAAATACTGGAATTTTTCATCTATTTTGTAAACAATGTTTAGTTTTCAAGCCGCTGTGATAAATCAGCTGTAGCTCTGTTAGGATGTGGTGGTGGTAACAGCGTGGGCAGCCTGACTCAGCCGTCTCCCTGCGCCGCCCTTCTCCAGGACTGTGCCCTCCCCGCCAGTCTCTGCGCTCCGTTTTCTCTCCTTTCTTCCCCTCGACACTTCCATCTTGTGAGGAGAGCTTGCACAACTGGACCGCCCGAGCGGCCAGGCCTGATCCCAGAGACACGGGAGAGCTTCCACCAAGAGGCTTGGCAAGGAATAATTTTCCATCCAGGTATGGGATGTGGTTTTGTTCCTCTCAAAGTTTTCAAAAATCTTCCTGGAGGAAATTAGAAGCCAACCTCTGTATTTGTTGCTGCAGAAGCGCAGCTGGGAAGACTTGGCAAGTTTCCCTGTCAGGTGGCTCGCACAGCGCTACACAGGAGTCGCTCCCCTGCAGTAACCCTGTAGGCTGGGCTGCGTTTTTTGACGTTGACCCCAGTTTTTGCTGGGCCATTGTCTTCAGCATGCCCTTCTTCCCTCCCTCTCCTCCTTCACTCTACCATTCCCCACGGCTGCTGAAGAGCTCATGATTTCTGACGTTCCTCCTTGCAAAGAACCACCCTGTTGTCTAGGGACTTCAAACCGAATGTTTTCCAGTGTTTTCCGGCACTGGCTCCACTACCCACTGTCGCTCCCTCCAGCCCTGGTGTTTTTTTCGGGCAATAATTGAACCCAATGGTATTCCGAGATGTGGTGCGTAACAGAAAACAGACTGAAACAAATTAGAAGAAAATGCATTTGCAATCAAAATGACCCCAAGGCATAACACATGCTCTTTCCCCCATGTGTCATGATGAACGGTGATACCGGCACACCGCCGAGATGTGGAGACCACGCTGGCAAACCGTTTCCTGCAAGTGTGACAGCGATGCTAAATCACTGCTGCTGGTTTGTGCCAGGTCAGAAAAGCCTCCAGTGTGAGGTAGCTGAAGAATAGAGGGAACGTTCGAGCCAGCTAAATACAAATTCTGTAAGATCATAACTTCTTTCTGCATGCACAAGGTAAAGGAAAATAGCTACAACTAATTTCATTTCAATTTTACATACCCCTTGATGCACCTGTAGAACTTCCCACTTAATGATATCTTAGGTGTGAAAACCTCTTGGTAGAGAGCTTTGTGAGTCTGAAACTCCATGCGTGTTTTCAACATAATATTTTGTGTTTTAGAAAACCTTTGAAACTCTTTTTTTCCACTATCCTTATTCTCTTGTGGTACAAAGGAGAAGCTGACATGATCATTTCATAGCAGAAAAGTAAATTCTTTGATAATGAAATTCAGGGAAATACCTTTTTCTTTTTCCTTCATTTTTTAACTACTAACAGTGTTTAAACATTAGCTAGAGAACAAGAGGGAGATGGGAAAATACACAAGAGCTAGTGTTTAATCAAGACTCCACTACCTGACCCGTCTTCAAAACAGCAGTAATCAATTCCATGGCAAAGCCTTTTGGTTTCTGCTACAGTCCTGGGAACCTTAACTATAAATAAAATATAAAAGTGCAGATGTCAGAGCTTGCAGATTAATTAGCAGGATAAAAGGCTGGTTACAGATTTGATGCTGATCCTGGGATTTTTCTGTGGATGGTTTTGCAAGCCTCAGGGTTCCTGATGTTTTGGATGGCCTCATAGGCATTGGCTTGAAATGTGCTTTAGAAAGGATAGCGTCCTCTGAATGCTTAACCAAGGACGGAGGATTTATGTGCTGCTCAGAGAGCAGCTCGGCCTCCTGTACCACGCTGGCTTGCAGCAGGGGAGGCAGGGAACAGTCCCTGGCAGGTGGAGTGCTTGAAGCTGTGGGGAGCAGTGTGGCAGAGCTTCAGATTTCCTGGCACACAGTGTTTCTGCATAACGTCCCAGTGCTACTGCTGCTGGGTGTGCGGCTGCTTTTGCTCTGGGGGCCGATGCGCGCTGTGGGAAGGGGCTCTGCCAGTGGCCGGGGTCCATTTTGCTAAATCTTTACTCCTGTAAAGCTCAACATCTAGAGATATAAAGTGTAAGAATAATAAAACACAAACATTACAGGTAGCGTTAGGCAGAACAGAACTGCACAGTCCCAAACTGCTGCTGGGCAGTCCCAAAGGAAACCAAGACAGGAACCAGGCTCGATTCATCTTGCTGTGGAGCATTCCCCATCCATCTGCTCTGCATCTCTCCTCGTTACGGTGTGGCTGGGGACTCTTGCTCAGGTTAACAACGTTGAGTGCTGTGCCTCCCACGGCCCTCAGAAGTTGTCTAAACACCGCGTCCATCCAACGCTTCTGCCCCGGCGTGCTGCCACCGCAGGGTGCCGAGCTGCCTGCGGGGTGCGGACGGACATGTACCGCCTGCAGGAGCTTGCTCCTTTGGGCATGGTCTGTGGCTTGTGTTGTAAGCAGTAGTGTGTTAGTGGAATTTGGCAAAAAATAAGAAATTAGGCAGTACGTCTTGGCTTTGTGTATACAACATGCCATGATAGTTTTTTTTTTCCATTTATTTTGATTTGAAAGCAAATTTCCGTGAGTCACCCACCCGCCTGTCAGTAGGTGGTACGGGGATTTGCTGGAGGTGCCCGTTGGCATCGCTCGGGTCTGGGTGCACGGAGCATCTCAGCCCCATCTCCGGCCACAGCCTGGTGTCTGCTGAGAGCCACAGATAGCGGAGCAGAGCATGCTGTTAGAGGGCTGCGCGATGCCTGGTGTGGTTATAACCAGACCGTTGTCCTCACGCTGCCGTGCTTTGACTCATGGGAGCTCCTCGGAGGAAATCCAGCAGCATTTTTCGTAAAAGTGCATAAAGCAAAACATGAGATGGAATTTCCCTCTTTTCCCTGGCACTGTATAGCTGCCTGTTTGTCTTGCTGGGGCTGAAGCGATGCGTGTTTACCTATCGCCCAGGCACCAAATGTTCCTTCTGCCACCGACGGGATGCCCCCCCGCTTAACCGCAGTGCAGTGGGGGCTGCAGACGCAAAAAACGTGAGTAGTGCAGGTCGGCACGCACAGTGGTTTCCCCAGGCAGTCTTTTCTGGGGGGTAACAGGATCTGCAGCGAGATTGCTGTGACATTTGCACTGAGCAGGGCTGCAGTGTGTGACGCTCGCTCTTGGCTGACCGGACGCAGTTTACCAGCAGTAAGGAGCAGTCGGTGTTTGTGCTCCAAATAGCTGACTCAGCAACCTCCAGCCCTCGCTTACCCTTGGTTTTATTGGAAAAGTGCTCTTCCTTCAGCATCGTGAGATGCACTTGAGCTGTTACAGCTGCATAAAAAGCATGATCTGTTTCCTCTTCCACAACGGTTCTTCTAGCAGGGACGCTGGTTTCAAGTTGATCTTCCCTTCCCTGCAGACAAGTCCTCCCCAGCAGCACATGAGTGGTGCCAAGTTGAGCACCCAGAAGATGGTGATGCCAGGATGAAAGTTTCCCATACACCATTAACTTGCTGTCTTGGTCATCCTGGAAAGGCAGCTCTAGTGGGGAGCACTGCGTTAGGGTGCCAAGGGAGAGCAAAGCCCAGGCTGAGTGGCCAAGCAACCAGATTGCCCAAATGTTTTTGCAGGTGATTTTCTGTATCTTCACCTACAAAGCCAGCTGACAAAAAAAAAAAAAAAAAAAAAAAAAAAACCCAAAACAGTGAGCAGAGGAGCTGTCCTGGGCAGTGTCAGGCAGCAGTGCTGACGGATTGCTCCTGGCCCCATCTACGTTTCATAAACAAGCTCATTACAAAGACGTACTCCATAATGTAGTGGAGTGTCTGTGTGATTTAGGCTCCAATTTGTATTTGCATGATATATGTCCTCTTGCATCTACTCTTCTTTTACTTACTGACTCTCTAGTCAGTTCTGGGGATGTTATTTGAAGTTTGTTTGGCAAACAGAGGAGCTATTACCAGGTAGCGCTCATCACAGGGACTTTTCAAAATTGCTTTCCCAGTAGCAAAACATTAGATAATCAAATGACAGTACACAACCCATTTTAAGAATACCCTTCCATGTTTTCTCTGCCATAGTAGCTACAATTGATTTACTTCACAAAGTTCATCATGTTTTAAAGGATGGGACCATCAATCACGTACCTCGGGCTGTCTCATAAGCAGAATTCAGTTGTGACAATCTGAATGAATACAAATGGGTTGCCAAAGTATCCATCCGTGCGCGTGCTTTCACAGAAGCTGAAGTAAGAATATTGTTCATTCGATCTGGGAGGGGACTGAGATCTCTGAAGGTGTGTTGTCTAGAAGAAAGCAGCAGAGAAATTAAGGCCTATCAATCAAATCCAGCCTCAGAATGTTAACTGATAGTTGCCAGGCATCAGATGAATGTAATAATCTATCAGCCAACCATAAAAGCAAACCACTGGCAAACTGGTACCAAATGTCTACTGAAGTCCATCGGGGATTGAACATGAGAAGAATGCAAAGGCAATGCCTCCTTCCTCCTTATTTTCTTTCCTTTTTTTTGTTTTTCCCTAAAGGTCTCTCTTTATTTTTCCTATGCAGAGTGAATGGCTGTTAACTTCTGTCTTTGCAGCACTCCAACTTAACTCCCATTCAGAAAAAAAAATCACAACAGAAAGAAAAAGCAAAAAGAATGAAAACAAAAACCTGCAGAAAGCCTTGTTTTCGTTTCACAGACAAGGTGGTAACTCGGATGTTTGCATTTAGAAGAATATGAAAGGAGTATTGGAAGAGATTTTATTTTTGCTTGTCTTCTCAGCTTTGTGCACATCCGTTCAACACAAGAAAGACTAAAACAGAAATGTTCTCCTGCAACCCGCCGTGGTCCAGGAACCAAAGTGCAGTACCGCTGGGGTGCTGGGGCTGCAGTGGGAGCTACTGGTGGCTGCAGGCAGAGGGGCTGATCCCTCTGAGCTGGCCACGTCGCCTTCCCCCCATCCGAGTCTCAGTGCTTTGTCTCACCCTCTAAAACGGGGGTGAACTGAGCTAAAGCTTGGCACCTTGTGTATTAATGTATCACAGTTGAGGGAGTTGCTCTCAAACATCCAACGATTAATTTGCAGCCAAGCCTCCCTTGAGAGGGCTCCTTCTCCCCTGGGTACGGCCTTCAGCCTCAGCCAGGTCGATGTCATAAGGGGCACGTGCCCAAAATTCACCATGGAGCCGTGATCTAGGGGCATTAGGAAAACGTACGAGTGGCAGTGAGGGACTGCAGGAGCTCAGCTGCCAGCACAGCCTGCTCTGAACAGGGGTCAGAGTGCTCAGGTACAGACAGGACAAATCAGAAAAAATTTCAATGTACCTGAACAAGAATCTGCAATAGGGCAGGTTTTTCCCTATCTCTTTTGCCAGATTTACACAGTCATTTAGAAACAATGTAATTGAAAAAATCTCTTTAGGTCAGGATAATATTTGACAGTAGAAAACAGAGGAAGCATTGGTAAACACACAGGATTTTTGTGCTGTGTGCTAGCAAAAATTGATTTGTTTGTCTTTGTGGCAGGAGATATTAATATTGGCCAATTTCAATCATATTTCTTTGAGGAAGGCAGCTGAAAGATGCTGCATCAGCTGTCGGTCCTCACCTACAGTGCTGCGTGTCAAGAGCCACCCGCCCAAGTGGAGCGTGCGAGCATGGCAGCTCCTGCAGCTCCTGCAGGTCTGGGCCCATGCACCAGTGCACAGGATACTTAACTTCCCCGTTGACGGTGGACTTTTCTGTGCTTTCTGATGGCTACCACGGTTAACGTGTTGTGTGTAATGTAAATCAGTGGCAAGTTAGGATGTTGGGCTTGGTGCAGGACACCACAGATGCTCCGAATTCGGTACCCAGAGGATGACAGAATCAGGCTCCTCCTGAACCAGTGGCATAGCCAGACCCATCTCTACTTGCGGGGTTGCATGAGATCTCTCAGTTGTTTGCTGCCGTTTCATTTACTTAAACAGTTTGACAGAGATGAGAGTCATCTCCTTCAGCGTGGGTGTTATGGATACACAGGCACTGGGAGCAGCTTACACTTTTCATTTCCATCCTGGCAGGCATATACACCCCTGGGCAGAGTTTTATGTGAAACACAAAGGCAAGTATTTACATGGAAATTTGCATAACCTCCTCAATAATTTTACTTGAGATGCAAAGTTTTTATCCAGACCTGACTTTTCAGAGCACAAAAAAAAAAAAAAGAGCAAACATTTAGCACTAAATAAATGAGATGCACAGAGAACTGAGTTTCATCTGCCAGAATTACTCAGCAGTAACATTTCATTAACAATAAATGCTCATCAATAGCTTTACAAATTAAAGTGGTCTAGTAACTTTCCAGTGACTCCAGACAACTGCCAAGCAGCAAGGAGAGCAACGAGACAACACTGAAGCAAGATCTTGTTAGGCATTGGGTCTCTTTTCTGGACAAAATAGTTTTCATGTTAATGTGGTCCAGAGAATAAGTACATATGTATATGAATGTACATGGACGTGGATTTATACACATATGAAAAGAACACGGAGATGTTCAGTTGTGTAGACTGAAGAACCGCCTTGATGATCGTGGCTGATGCTGATGGTCAGGTCACTCCATCATCAGCTTCCTGTGGCACCTGGCTCCCGTGGGGGCTTTTGTGACTTTACTGGGGATTAAATCCTGTTCACAGGTATTTCAGTCCCAGCATCACCCTTAAAATATGTTTCATTTCTTCTGATGATATCCTCACGTCAGCAGGGCATTCAGGCAGTAAAACAGGCTGTGAACTGAGAAGTGTCAAACTACAGATGTAATGCTGTGCCCACCAACAGTTTCTCAGGAAAAGCCCATTTGTGTGGGATTTGATGGTTGTTTATGCCACAAGCTCCACCACCTCAAGCCATCCTGCCTGAAAGACTGGTGGAGCAAACCCAGTGTTACTGAATACTGAGCTACAACTGGGTTCCACAACGTACAGATTCAGAGCACCCTTAGGTGTAGGACATTTAAAAATAACTTCCCTTTTCAAAGATGTACCAGGAAAACATCCAGGCAGCAACTTGTTGCAGCTTTAATGCCATTTATATATCAATGTTCCTTGGCGTTAATATAACGGGCCAAGTATAGAAAATAGCTGGGGACATCAAGAAGAATATGGCTTCATGAAAACAACATTTGGAGCTAATTACAAGACCTATGGGTTAGAACAACACTAAGTTGCCAAAAATCCCTGGATAGTTACTTATTCATACTGAAATGAAATCCAGCAATTGAGTGGGGAAATGTGGCCATAATAGAAATCATGCCTGGAATATTCATAGAGAAGTTTATCAAAGAGACTTCTGTGGAAAACCCAGTATTAACATTTATAGGCCCTGAACATGTCCTTTGGGACACTCCTAATTTCACTTTGAGCTACATCCTCTTTATGCAGCATTAAGTTTAACTCAGCAGACCATGTTTATTAAAAAAAAAAAAAAAAAAAAAAAGTGCTTCAATGGAAACATATGTAAAGAAACCTCAGGCCGGAGAAGGACAGATACCTGCTGTAGTGTTAACCATGTGTGGGACGTGTTAGAGGTGTTTATATTCAGCTGTGTGTGCAGCTAGGCTTAATCTTTGCTATTCTTGCTGTCACACCACAAAAAATATTTTTTTCCTTCAATTAGAAAATTGAGAACTTTGCCCCTGTGCAAAGATTTAAGCATCGTACCTCTTCAAACAGTAATGTATTGTGTAGCCCTTTGACGACTTGTACAAAACTGAGCTACTCCAAGAGGCTATGTATAGGGTTTTCCCTTACGTTGTATTCTTGTAGGACTTTTTTTATACATTGAAGATTCTGGCCTTGAGTCACACTAGTGTTGATGGAACTACAGGATTGAGTGTAATGGAATTCATTCCTAATTCTCTTCGCAAAAGAGCAGAGGAGCAGGTTGTAGAAGAGCAGTTGCTGGGCATTGTGTTTGTATCCTGCAGCTGCAGTCATGGTGGGAAGTTTTGTTAGCCTGAAAGAAAGGCAGTGTATGAGATTGCTCGGAAGCTAACCCGCCGTTTCAAGTCCTGCTCAGCCAGGAGTTACAGCTGTGATGGAGATTGGGGCTTCCGAGGAGCACGAGAGCAGTTGCAGGAGCTCAGCATTTGCTGTGCTTGGGGCATGTAGCATGGTCGAGCTGCCCTGCAGCAGGGTCAGGCACAGGCATGGCTTGGTGGTGTTGATTGTGCTCAGGGGAAAGGAAATCCAAAGCAGCAATTGTACGTACCTTTCAAAAGGCCAGCTTCAGCATGACTAAAAAGCTATTTTTTACCCGGTAAATATGAGAGAAAGATGCGAATGATAATTGGGAATTAATTAGAAGTAGTTTAGAAGATGCTCCAATATGGCACCATCCCCACAACAACGAATAAGGCTGCTCTCATTATAAATAACAATAACAACTGGGTATAGAAAGGAAATGAAAACATCTCTGAAAAAATAATTAAAACAATTTGTTCCATGAGCAGAAGAACTAGAAAGACCACATTTCTGCACATTGGCGTCCTGTGTCCCCTCGCCACCCTCCCACTATTCCGCAGCCCACACGATGGTAAATCCTGTCCCGTCCCGAGGTCACAGTTTCTCCTTTGCTGAGGCCTCCCAGAGTGGGCAAGACCTGAGTGCCAAGTGCTTCGCCATTGCTGCAGTGCAGCACGTCTGCTCCAGGCTGTTGGCAATTTTCCAAAAACTTGGAGGAACTTAACTGAAAGCCTCTATCTCCTGGCAAAATCTGACTGACATCGGCCAAATTAAATCTCAGGAGGGACAGAAGAAGCATCGGGACTGATGGATGTATGAAGGGGAAGACCATGAGAATGTGAATCTCTTTTGTAGACTTTTTTCCTTAAAAAAAAAAAAAAAAAAAAAAAAAAAAAAAAAAGGAAATGAAGAAATGGGAACTCGAGCCTGGTGGCCACAGAGCCCCCTGCAGCACCTCCTCATCTAGCACTGCCAAAAGCAGATATTGAACTGAAGAGATGGAGACTAACTTTTTTTTTTTTTTTTTTAATAGTTGTCTGAAAGCTTTCAGTTGAGCTAAAAGGTTTGGGAATTGCATCTGATAAAGAGCTCGGATGGTTTATGGTGTTGTACCACAGGCTGCTTTCCCTTTTCATTTTACTAAATACCCATAAAGTGAGAGCCCCATGCAATTTTGACTATGCTTGGGTTTGTTTCAGGTCGTACATCTCATGTTCTGCTGTAGAGAATTGGAAATATTTGGCTATTTGATAGCATGAGGTTTTGCTAGCACAGGGAGCAGTTGGAAAATGTTTCTGAACGTTTTTTTTTCCTTCTAGAAAATCTTGGTTTTGCATAGAAAGCAAAGCAAAGAGGAATCCCCACCTTCTCATCTGAAAATGGGGGATGTCATGTTTTGCTTGTACCTATAAAGAGTTATAGAAGATGGAGACAGTCCATGGAAATTTCCTTTTCATTCACAAAAGTGGTTTTTTGTTTGTTTTCTGACAAGTTAAAAACCACTTTCAGTCACACTGTAATGCATTGTGAGTGCAGGCGGTGCAACCCCCAAGTATCTCTGTACTGAACTTGGGAAAAGGCTTCAAGGGAAAACATTTCCTGTCAGCATCCACAGGGCTGTGGTCCTCCTTCACAACCCTAGCAGTGTTTTCAGCATCGCTGTGGCCAGGCCTTGTCAGTGTTGGGACACACAGCATGTCCTTCTTGTTCATCCATCCCTTTGCTTCTTTTCTCCATCTCCTTCTGTCTCTTAATATCAACAGCGCAAAGAGCGGTCACAGGGGCTGTCTGTCTATGTTTTTATGGCAGACTTGTGTCTTTAAAGGATATATGGAAAAGGGTTGTGTTTACCACAGGTTCATGAAGTGCACTGCCCCCTAAACAGCAAATTCAATGGGCGGTAGAGACTGAAGGTGGCTCAGAAGGATTATGGTGGCAGGCTGTGGCAGGGGTCCCTTGTATTCAGGCAGCACTTGGCCTGGATGCGCAGGAGGATCCTTCCTTCTCTGCCCTCCATCAAGGGCACTGTCGGGCTCAGGTACTGCCACGCACCCCGCTGCTGAACTGTGTTAACGAGTCAGCACACAGTCTGAGGCATGCAGACTTTCTCAAGACCTCAGCCCATTTTCCTATGGCTTAAGCAAAAGCCTTTTTTCTTCCTTAGCCAGGGAAGCCCCAGGGGAGAGCAGAGACCCAATGGGGCCAGCAGATCTCCTGGGAGCAGCTGCCGAGGCTCAGGCATTGCCCACAGCAAGGGCAGCCAGCCCGCCCTGGCGGAGGGCAGCCCTGTGGTCGGTCGGTTGGTCAGTCAGTGACACGCGGCCCATGGCTGTCACTCCACCACTTCAAACGGCAGCTGGCATCTGCCACCCGGCTTCAAGCTCTGTCCTCCACATCCCCGGGCACCGACACCCGATGATGTGGACAGGAGTCCCCCTGTGTTGGAGGTGTTGCCAAGGGCAGGCAGCCTACCCCACGTCACAACCGCCTCTGTCACAAAGAAAAGAACAGCTGGTGCCGCTGGCGCCTCCCTCCTGAGGGGAGCAGCGGGCCCCATACACCGACCAGGCCCACCTCACGGGGACCCAGGTAAAAGATGTTACAAGGAAACTTCCTAGCCTGGTGCAGCCCCCAGGTTATTATCCATTATTGGTTTTGCACATGGGCAGTGATGAAGCTGTGAGTAGTCCAAGGCCGATCAAAAGAGGCTTCAGGGCCCTGGGACTGTAAGTTAAAGGTTTAGGAGCACAGGCAGCGTTTTCCTCTATCCTTCCAGCTGCAGGGGATGGTATTGGAAGAAGCAGGCAGACCCAGCTGGCTCTGAGGCTGGTTTCACCAGCATAATTTTGAGTTTTTAGGTCATGGGGTGGTCTACACAGCACTGAGCCTGACAGGATGCGCCTTTCTCAGAGACTTTTGCTCACAAGTTAGCAGGGCTGACTGAAAGCACTTTAAATTAGATTTGAAGAGGGTAAGGGAGAAAATCAGGCTCGCTGGTGATCAGTTGTTTAACAGCATAGCAAAGGTAGAGTTCCTGCTCTGAGTGGACCCAAATAGCTGCCCCCTGCTTTGCTTGGATCTTCCTACCTCTTTGCCAACCTGGTAATTGTGGACGGGGAGGGAAAGTGAATCCAGCCACTGAAATGCTTCCTTTTGCTGTACGTACACCTGGCTGACTGAAATGTAAAGAAAAACTTCTGTGCTGTGCAAAAATCTACAGAATTAATTATCCATTGTTATTACTTCTTTTAAAATACAGATTTTAACATCCTGGACAATCTTAACACTGACTTGTAAAAGAGTAGTCTCTACTGTCATTATCTGAGATGATCTGAGAGGGCAAGACTTGACAAGAGTGGAGTCATGTGTGGGTTGTTTTTTTTTAAGTCTGGCCAGTGTAACCAGCAAATAAGACAAAATCTGAATGCTCAAACACATCAAATCCCTTTGCTGTTTTAGGCTAATTATTTCAGTTAATCTAAGAAATTATACCGCCTTTTCTTACAAATCCTGTCACCTTAACTACTGTTAACAGGTCATTATTTTTCACCTTCAGGAAAAGCCACTTAAAGCATATCTTCTTTCAGTAAAATTATTTTTCTGTATAGGAAAAGCCCTTTCTCTATAGAGAAAGCCTCTTCTGTAATGATCTGGTAATAGAGAAGTTTAATCTTTCATGCTGCTTCTTTAATCCTCACTTAACCCCGATAAACCTTAATTTGTACTGCTGCTTATTGGACTATACTAAAAGGAAGGGTTTAAAATCTGTATTTATATAATTTACCTATATTTCTGGTATACGTTGTATCTTGTCTGTCTGGTTTTAAGGCATCAGAGGGTCTGCTCATGTTGTCTGAAGTCACTGATGCGGTCCTTGGAGGGCTGGAACTGTACAGATGGGGCAAGTCCCTGCAGTTTTGTTTCCTTTGTGCCTTTTTGAATATTCTTCATTTCAGTCTCTCACTAAGGAAAAAAAAAATGGAAAAATGCTGAAGCTTCTATCCTCCCATGCACACCTGGCAGGTCTGGATTTGAATTAAATGAGAAAGCACAGTATTTGTGATGGAACAGGACAGTTACATGGCAAATGATTACAGTGAAATGGAGCTGCTTCAATTACTCATTTCAAATTTAGCCTCTTCTTTTTGGTTTCTGTTCTATTTTATGAATCAGTTCTGATTTTGGTGAAATTGGTTGTTTGTTGCTAAGTGTTCATAGAAAGAAATTCTTAGTATGTTCATATTTTCTTTGGACTACTTGCTGCAGTGATGGGTCATCTGACCTGGTGATGTCTGTGCTCAGTGCATGGGTCTCTGAAATCTTTACAGAAGTGGAGAAGTGAATACAAAGCAGTTTTCAGTGAGAAGGTTGGGGAGGGATAGTCATTTATATGTGATTTCAGTGCAAGGCTGAAATTCATGCATGTTCTTCCAAATACACTTCAGGCTGCTTAACC
Organism: Stictonetta naevosa; assembly: GCA_011074415.1. NCBI lineage: Eukaryota > Metazoa > Chordata > Aves > Anseriformes > Anatidae > Stictonetta > Stictonetta naevosa. The sequence goes on from CM021709.1 coordinate 5,535,443, forward strand.
TGTGACTAAGAGTCCTGTGAGTAAGAACACTTCTCTATAGATTTAGCAACCAATTATTACATTATTTCATCGTTGTCACAGTAATTACGAAGGATTTCTCGAAGTCTGATATCTTGAGCTTCTACCTTGTAAACAGTCAAAATCTTTCACACTTCAGTTTGGCCTTTCTCTCCCCATGATAACACTCCCCTGTGCATTTCTCTCCCTTACAGAACCTTACAAGCAGTGGGATTTCACCAGCTCCCTGTGATGCCATGTCCCTAGTAGCTCTCAGCAGTCAAGTATTTGCAGTATTATTATCCTGTTCTTACTCAAAATCCAACATTTCTCAGTCCTTGGTCTTCAGACTTTCAGTTGTTGCATTTGCTACCAGTGAAATCTGTTGGTGCTGAAATAAAGGCAGGATTTTTCAAAGGGAATGAGGTGCTTGTATAGCTTTAATATTAGGCATCTTGGCATGTCATTCTGCTGAGTACCGAGGACAGAAAATTCAAGCCTCTGTATGCAGGGCTTCTGGTGATTACTGACCTGTTGCTGTGTGGAGTGGATGGACCCATTGTCTGCCGGTGTGTCCATGCCTGATACCAGGTTTCTTGTAAGTTTGGCTGGGGATACTGAGGCTCTAAATATCCTACCTAAGGTAAGATATTAACGAGGCTGTCTTAAACATTGCATTGCAATTAGGCTGAATTAACATAGATAAGAATGTGCCTGGATAAGCCAAGAGTGAGAGCCCTGTAAAAAGATGCACTAGAGTCTCCTTGCCCTAACAAGTCTTGTTTGGAGCTGCTCCTGTGCTCTTGTGGTGATGCTCTCTGGGATGAACATCAATAACCGTGATGTTCACAAAGCTGGACTGGAGTGTCAGCCCTTCTGCTTTCGCATGGTCTCTGTACACCTGAGATAATTTGAAGCACAGGTAATTGTATAAAGCCCTACATTTTTGCATCTCAGATGAAGTCTTCCTGTATTTGGTCATTCATTAACAGTACAGCAACTTCAGGATTGATGTTTGGTTTTACAATGGCCAGCAGAATTCAGATGGATCATCCTGGCATATGTAAAGTCCTGCTACTTCAGTAGCTAGCTGTTCACTTGCATCGGGCAGCACTCCTGCTGGCTGCCTGGCCAGCTGCAACTCCTTGCCCAGATGAAGGAGATACGGGAGTACGCAGCTGGTGCCTAGCACTGGAATTTGCAGAAATACTGCTTTCCTGGGATTTCTCCTGCTCCACAGCCCTGGAGAGCCAAACACAGCTTAGCCTGCAGCCCCTGTGCTGCCACAGGCACAGACGGGTGGCCTTTGGGAGAGCACAGTGTGCCCAGCGCCTCCTGTTGCTGTTTCTCACACTGAATTCTGCTTGAAAACTTGGCAAAGTATTTCTGGTCTAGCACTGTGTGAGCACAGGCAGCTGGTCCCCACTCCGCATTAACAGTGCCGGGAACAACAGCTCCACCAAAGCAGATGGGAGAAACATGTCCTGACCACCGTGTTGTGAGAAATCGGGCAGCCCACAGCGAGCTAGGGGGGGCTAAATCTAACCCCCCGAGTTTGTGACAGCCAAGTGGAGAGATGGAAAACTGAGAAAACAGTCCTTGCAGGGCACTCGCAGGGTAGCAGCTTGTTCTGTTGTGCTGCCGCTCTCCTGCAGCAAGGTCAGGTGTTGTAGGAGCCTCCAGCAGCTTTCCTCGGGCCACCCCTCTTCAGGGAGTTTGCAAATGTTTTGTATGTGCTTGAGCAGGGGCATTTCTGAAAAGCAAGCTGATAGCAAGTGACACCAGGAGGGAATTTTTAGCTCAGATGTAGCCTTTGGAAGCAGAATGTACAAGATAAAGCTACAAGCCTTGACATGCAATCCCTGAGACTGTGAAGCTTTAGGTGGTTTGTTGCATTTGGTCCTTGTTTTTGTAATGTAGGCTTAAACAAGGACTTCTGCCCAAAATACAACAGCAGATTGTCATATAAAAAAGTAATAATTCTAGTGTCCTCTTCTGCCTTTTACTACTAATATCACATATGTTAATCAAGATTATTTCATGTCAGTGAAGCTTCCTTAAGCTGTGGGAAGCAAACTGCATATTAGATGGAAATGATGGATCTTGAGCAAATAATAGTGTAAAATAGCATATGTTTTCCTATTCTTAAAATAGCAAAATGCAGCTTTATCTTGGTGTACCGCGATTCCTTACTCGCTTTTAATGCACACTTGTGTTCCAGGAGGCTGTCATACAGGGGAATTGGTGGGGTAGCTGCTGGGGGCAGGCGCTGTCAGCAGCAGTGCCCAGCTACAGGCACCAATTCAGACCTTATCACTAAACCAATTTCTTCAATGGCTCAATTTCTTCAGAATTTTCAGTTTCTGTGAACATCCCCCACAAATAGTTCTTCAGGAGCTCCCCAGGCATTTGTCCTCCAGTAACTCTGACTGCATTAGGAGAAGCCAGAAGCCTGCCATTAGGGGTGATGCCGAGCATCTGGGTCACTGAATCCACGCCTGCTGCAAGAAAACCGTCCTTATAATGCAGCCGCTCCTTCTGCAGGCAAAACTCCTGAGGAAGCAGAACTGCTGACAGCATGGCTCCAGCCTGAGGGGTGAGAGGCCCAGGCTCCTGCTCAGGGCCAGGGCAGGAGGAGTCTCTTGCTTCCCTCCTGGGAAGGTGAAAAAGGGGAAAAAGAATAATAGCAGTGCACATGCAGGAAGCAGGGTGCCAGCGATGCACGGCTGGCTGCAGTGGGAACACCCAGCTATCGCCTGGCTCTTGTCAGTGGTTGTCTGTTGGGGCAAATTGTTCATAAAAATATGTTCTCCGGCTTTTGCTATTAGTGTGCGACAACCCAAGGCTTCATTTTGGCTTGCTTGTTCTGCAGTGCTCTCGCTTGCCCTGTACTTGGAGGCAGATGTGCTGCCTGTCCCTAACAGGGCTTTTTGATAGCGGGGACTGGCGATCTGCCTCCCTGGTCCGGGAAGGGAGGAGTGCAAAAATACTCTGAAATGAGAGTTGTTTTTCCCTTTTTGTATAATTTTTTATGCTTTGTGCAGACCGCTGTTACTTGGGGATCCTTTGCACTTGTAGCAAATCTAGGACCCTCTCCCTCCCTAGGTGTTTGCCAAGGCCAATGTCCACCCCCAGAAGGGCAGTAAGCGGTAGGTGTAAGTTCATCCTCCCCAGCTGCTCATCTATCCCCAGGATTTCCAGCACTGGGTGCTGCCTGGGCACCACCTCCCCGTACCCAGAGCCCCATCCCACTCCTGCCCCGTTGCAGGGGATTTACCCTTGTTGCTCACATTTGGGCTGCGTCCCTCCCCATGTACTGCTGCACACTCACGCCGGTAAGGATGAAAATGTAGGAAGACTCCAGAGCATTGAAAATATCTTTCCTTTATTATGGACCCTACGGGAAGTGACAGCAGGTATTGAAATTCTACTGGCAGATACTGGATGTTTCAGCTTGCAGCTACATTAAAAATCCACGGTGTTACAATAAATCTTTCAAATGAGAGATGTGAGGTTAGTATTAAACCTCGGTCTAAGCAGTCCTAAGGTTAGAAGTGTCACCTCTTCCAGCCCGACCATTTATTAATTTTAATCTTGAGCTAAATTCTCCAAATTGGACCAGGTCTGTAACTAAATTGAGCTCTTTCTGAAGCTGCAGCAGGCCTGACAGCAGTTCGCTGCTCTCCGACAGGGCTGTGACCTGCCACCGCTCACATTAAATTGGTAGTCTGCCTGCCTGCGTGCTGCAGCCTCTTCTTAGAGCAAAACTGTCCCATTTTATCACTGCAGTCTTCATGAAATGAACTCTGTGAGACAAAACGACCCCTTAGTGCATGCTACAATTATTTCTACTTTTCCATTTTACTTTTCTGACCTAAAAAGACCTTAAAAATCCCATTCAAACCTGTGCTAGCTCTGTAAGCATGTGGGTTTTCTCCCTCAAGTGACAGATCATTCTGTCACGCAGAACAGTTGCCAGACAGGGGACAGCTGCCTGGAATAAAAATATTTTAATATTTGTTTTAACATCGTTCTGGTCAAATGGACCAATATATCTATTGTCAAACCCATCAGCTCTTAAGACGTTTACTCTGTGGAAAATGAAGGTAAATGTGGCTTAACCTGAAGGACAGCAGAGAGCTGTGACTCATCCCTCAGGAGGAGCTGTTCTTTTGAATCCTGAATTGATGCACTGTAGGTCAAGCAGGAAGGTAATTCAGAGAAGTACACAGCAAAAAGTCTAAACTTAAAAGAAAGTTCTTGCAGTGACAGCACGAATTATATAAGTGATTTGTTTGAAATTAGTACTTTCTCTAAAGGAAGTCATGGCTTGGGAAATGTTCTTTGGTTAGAAGTTTTCCCATTTTATGAACAGATCTGCTTCTGTTAGCCAGTGAATCATGCTGCTCCCTGCAGCTAATACAGAATGATGCTTGTGATTATGGGAGCTATCAGCTCCTTAATGATAAGGATTTTAATTTGACTTCTTCTAAGACACACCATGAATAGAAATCACAAGGGCCTCAATTCCTTCTGCACAAATCTTAATTGCGAGTGAAACTTTGGTAAGTGCTTCACAACATAACTCTTCTTTTAAGGTACTGCCAGCGGGGCCGTTTTCACAAGGGAGGTCTTGGAGAGACCTGCAAGTCACTGTCTAGCAGTGGTAGAAAGCCCTGGAAATGAACTCTTCTGCCAAAATTTGGTGGTGAGCTGCACTTCTGAAACATCCGCACCAACGGCACAGGCAGGGAGGGGACAGGGGGCTCAGTCCCCAGCGCTGCCTCCTGCTGTGGGCGCTGGGCTCCGGGCACCGCGCTCAGCAGCCGAGCTGCTTCCAGCCGTGACTCATGTCAGCAGCTGCCCGCAGAGCCCTCCGCTCCGGCTTTTAGTCATGTGGTTGTGATGGAAAGGCACAAAAAGGGAAATAAAATCATCCATCAGAAGATAATTTAAAACCTGAATCTGCAGATCAAGAACGGCTTATTCTGATTTTTGTCTTACTGCTGTCACGTCTTCCATCCTAGGTTGATTTAATTCTGAGCTTCTTACCTAGAAATACAAAGTGGTTTTTTAAGGACCACTGTTCTTTTCTTTCTACAGCAGGACCACAGATGTATCACATAACTGCTAGACTGCAGGAGACCCCCGTGGTACTGCTACAGTAAATATTGTTGATGTAGTTCCACCTCTCCGCCCTCTCTGAAGCAGTTAAAGCCCTGTTTGGATGCTGAGCCGTGCTCACTATTAACATCCATCTCCTCATGAGAAAGGTTCGCTCACGTCAAGGGGGTGGGAATAAATGACATTGACCCTCACAGGGGCTTTGTTAAATGACATTGACCCTCACAGGGGCTTTGTTTAGGAATGTCTTCAAGAGCACCAACCTCTATCAAAAGCTTCATTTTGTATATGGCTCAAGGCTTTCTGGTTCTGCCAGCGACGGAGGCTCCGTGAGCAGCAGTGAATCACTGCGGCCCTGCTGGCTGCCACAATTAACGCGGGCACACGCTGCCTTCCCGTAATCACTGTGCAGTCAGGGGGGACACAGAGCCATCCGTCAGCGCGCCCGGCTGCTGCAGCCACTCCGAGCAGCCTGGCCTCGTGGTTCTTGCTCCTCTTGTCCTCTGGGTGTCACAGCCTAGTGAAACAGAAACCGATTTCTGTAAATAATTTAGATGCCCAGGGTTTCAGTTTTTTTTAGTGTTTTCAATTTGTTCTCACAGCAGGTGTCATGCTGGTTGCTTCATACTTAGGTTGCTGATAGCTGCACGTCTCGTTGATGGATAAGCAAGTTTTGCATTTTAAGCAAATTCCATAGATTTGGTGGGGAGGAAGAGTGCTCAGTGTTGATTCGTTTAAGTTGAGACAAACCAAACCCACATTTTCACCAACCTGAAAGCCTCTGGGCACTCTTGGCATGAGCGTGAGTTTTGGTGAGGATTACAGAACCCTCACCCAGACATCAGGGCTGCTCAGCAGCCCGTTGGAGGCTTGATAGACTGCTGTTGGTTGCAACCAAAGACTTCCCACCAGCCCTACTTCTAGCCACAAGCTGATGCTCTGCACACAGTCACACATGGTGTTTACCTTGTCTTGAGAAAAATCGTCACCTTTGGTCACCTGCTGCAGTGTGTGACACCGCGTGCTCCCTGCCTGTGCTGCTGGAAGGTCCTTCCCTCGTATTATTCATTAGGAATTTATGAACATTTACTTGGCAGTGCATATCCAATGGCTGTCGGAAAATAAGTGTTCCCCTCATGCTTGGCATCCTTCTTGGCAGAGGTACCGGTGACAGAAGGGGGAGAATTCATCTCCTGGTTATCTGCCGGCCTCCAAGCGCCGGCAGGGACTGAACAGGGGCTTGGTGCTCCGGACAGCTGGAATAGGGCCGTGCTTCAGGGGCAGGAGCTGACCGGATTACAACAGCACACCATTGATTTCTTCTAGAGAGAGATAAAATGTCTTATGGTTTCAGATATCTAATTGACATTTCAGTTTCTGAACGTAATGGTCTTCTGCCAAAGGGTTTTTATTTAGAGAAGTGTGTCCCTTGGAGCTAGATGTTCCTGGATCCTTCCCTTTCGTGCCTGGTGGGCTCTTAAACGTGGGAGGGGATGTAACTTCGTGTGGTGAGAGAAAACCTTCGGTTGATCTTTTGTTTGAAGAATCCAGGTGCTGCCTCATGACTGAGCCATCTCGAACCACAGCTCCTTGACTTCACAGATGAGCTTGTCAAAGCATTTACCTAAAATAGCTGTGTGCCCCGGGGAGTTCGCAGTTAAGGCAGCGTGGCCCTGCTGTGTGCTGCTGACTAATCCCCACCGCCCTGAGTTAGCTCCGCTGCTCGCTCCTTCCCAGCAATGGGTGCTCCTGCCCCCTTCCAGGTGGTAGGAGGAGGAAAAGCACGACGAGAGCTGTACGTCGCTGAGTTTTAGTGCTTGAAGTGGGTTTTCTGCATGCTACACAGCTTGGTGTGCCCGTCCCAAACGATGGAGAGAGTGGGCTGAAACCTCCCCCTCTGCACATTTTGTTTTCCTAAGAAGTTCCCTCCCTGAGGCTCCCGAGAGGGTTGGATCCACGTCCAGACTTTGGGAGAGGACTCAGAGCAAGCTGAGCTTTAACATGTGAGTTACAGGAAGAGGCACCTGCAGTAAAACCAAGTAAACCCACATAACCCACCGCTGCTGCTGCGGGTGTGACGGGGATGGCCTCGGGGACTGCGGGCTGGTGGCGGGGAAGCTCCTGCCGCTGGTGGAGCAGCTCTGTGTGCTGCACAGCACCGATAAACTGGTGCTGGGTCCTCACACCTCAGCACAACACCCCGGGCACAGCAACGGCCTCTGACCTCTGTGGTTTCGTGTTTGCTATGAATTGGGTGCAGGGAGCATGAACACTTGGTATTTAGGCATACGCGCAAACACAGAGGAGGGAAACTGCGTTTTTCTGTGGGGACTTGTGCGGGTGTGAGGGTGAATGAGGTGCTCCAAGCTAGCACCTGCTTAGTTCTTGGTACTGGGGAAACGCCTTTCCGTGGGGCTGACAGCAGATCTCCCCTGTTATGCTAGGAAACGTAACTCCATCTGCCTCAAATCCCCTTCAGTTATGCCATTTGAAAAATAAAATAATCCCAGCCCACCTCAAAACAGGCAGATTTGTTCTGCCTCTGTTCTGAGAGGAGCCAATTAAACATAATTATTTGTCATGATCAAAGATCAGTGTAAAAGACACTCATGCTCTTACAGTCCTGTATCCAGGGAGGCCTGAGGAAAAAAGGCCAATGTTAAAAGGAGAAGTGTGAGGAACCGAGCTGAGCCACGAGCATGCGGGGCTCCAGCCGCAGGCTGGGGGGGGGGGGGGAGACTGCAGCCACTTCCCCCACCGCGTGCTGCAAACCTTGCTTGCAACCCCCTGAAGCTTTCCACACGCTGCTGTTGGGTAAATCAGGCGGATAAACGGGGCTTTGCTGCCTCCCTGCTTGTGAAGCTGCCGGGCTCGCGGCCCTCCTGCTCGCACCCTGGCTGGTGGCAGGGAGGGTGCCTGGTCCTGGTGGGCTGGGGTCGGCCTGCGCCGTAAGCTGCGGGCACCACAGGTGCCAAAGGCTTCACAAAGGGATAAAAAAAGGAATTCTGCACTTGTAACAGCATACAGAAGGATCGCTTGTAACTCCCTTTGTCGGATGAGTTTTGCTTAGTCATGAGGCAAATCCCTTCTGAAAACCCATTCGTTCTGAGGCTCGCAAGTACTAATCTGCATACATCATGTCATTACCTTCGCAGTTTACAAGGACAGGGATTTACATCTCGCTCCAAGATCCCCCACTGTGTGGTTGTCTTCTCTGATTATTAATTTTTTGTGCTCTTTATTGGTAAGTTCGGGGAGGCAGAGCGCGCTTCTCTCCTACAGCACCAGCCATGCTGCTGGTACAGCTGCCAGACCCCTTCCTACTTCACTCTTCCAGGGTTAATCCACAGCCTGAAGCCGCTTGGTCTAGTTTTCCACTGGCTTTTCAATAGCTCTCTCTGCATTTTGGTATTTAATTATTTGGCTGATGGTGCAAAAGAAAATTCCCGAGCTGATGCCTCCCCCGGGAGGCAGCAGTCTGGCACCCTGTGCTCCGTGCCGTTGCTGCTGCTACATCCCGTGTCATCCGGTCTGAACGGCAGACAACAGTGTCCTTCAAAAGCAGCTAGTCGCCTCTAACAAGGTTAAATCTATGTGCGGTGGAAAAAAAATGTACTGTAAAAATAGTTTTTATTATTGGCAGGAGCATAAGCAAGAGTGCAGCTTCAGGGAACAGTGAGGAGCTTTGGCCTAATTACTGGAAATTTGTGTTTCAGAGTAAGATAAGAGACTCAGCAGCACGGGGCACGGGGCAGTGCAGGACGCAATTACTGCGATGAGCAGTGCGGGGAAGCGCAGTGATTCACTCCGTCCCTCTCTGGTTTCTGCACCAGCAGTTCCTGGTGCGTTTGGTGACGGCGGGCAGGGCAGCAGGGCTGGGAAGGGCTTGTGCTTGGGACGAGCCCGAGGCACCCTGCGAGGTGCTTGGCCATGGAGAGAGAGGGTGTGCAGAAAAACAAAGTTTTCACTGTCTTCTGTAAGTAGCGTAGGCTATTTGAAATGTGTGTGTGAGTATAACTGCAGCTGCTTGGATGTGTGTGCAGGTGACTTCCCCCAGCTCGGGTGAGGCATTTTGGTGCTACCCCAAGGTGAGACCAAGCTGAAATCTGTTTTTTCTTCCCTGGTAGCAATCCAAGCATGAATTATTTGCACAGCTGGCCTGTAGAGTCACGCTGGCACGAGGGGAAATTCCTGTTACCTCTCTGGCTATTTCAGGATGCTCCAGCAGTCTGTATGCTTGTGTGCACAGAAAGAGGCAGAGCTAAAGAATTCAACTATTCAGGGCCATCCGGGAGCTGTGCCACACTTCTGCCTGGGGGACTGGCAGCTGTGGAGGCAGCTGCCTCAGCAAACACCAAACCCGACACTTCTGGTGGAAAGGGCTGTGGACAGAGAAGGAAGCCTCTAGGACGAGACCAAGGCAGGCCGGTTCCTCCCTGTGTGATGTGCCAGGGTGCCACAGTGGTGCTTAAATTTAGGTTTGGTGGCCTTAACAGGTTTGGTTTAGGGAAATCTTTTTAAAGGAGAGCTGCTATTTTAAAATCGTGGAAATAAGCATATTGAGTGAGTGCATTCCAGGTCAAGTGGCAAGAAGCACTAGAAGATTTGCTAACAGGAGGAACAGTAGGTGGTAAATGGGAAAGGCTTTTAAGCCCCTGCCTGATGGTGGAAAACCACCAGCTTTGTAAGGCCCGGCGCAGACTGCTCCGCACCGCACTCGGCTGGTGCGGCGTAAACACACGTGGCAGGAATTGCCGCAGCTCCGGCGTGCTGCCACCCCTGCGCTTCCCCATACTGACAGCTCTGTGCCCGCACAGGACAGCGAACCGGCACTACAGCAGGATCGAAATGACCAAAAGAGATTCGGAATAAAATTGAACATTTGTAAGGGTGCTTAGATGCATGGCAATTATCGCCCTTCAGCGTGGCGTGTTGCACAAAGCTGAGCTGCAAAGCTCTGTGCGTCCTGAGGACGTGGCGTTGCCAAGTCTGTTAGTGTAACAGCGGGTTCCGATGGGTGAGGTGAGCTGGGGAGTAGCGTAGGGTCGCGTAGGTGCGGTGGAGCTGCTGCAAGGGATGGCGCTGGAAACGGCGGCATAGCTGGGTGCTGCTGACCTCCTCTGGCAAAACGCAGGCAGACGCCGAGGGAAGCAGCTGCCCTCGCTGCGGGCATCGGGACGGGAACAGGGTTTGTCTCGTGCAGGAATTAACGTTGGGACTGGTGGAGCTGAGGCTGCTGGCTGCTATAAGGAACGTGTGGGTAGGAGCAGAGCCAGCCGGCCCCACAGCTCCCGTGCCACGGGAAGGCAAGTCCATGAGGGGCAGGGCTGCCCCCACCTGAGTTAGACCGGCCTCACTTGTCGTGTCATTTAAATGAAATGACAGGATTTCTAGTCCCTTTCAACTTATTTAAATCTATTATTTAGACTTTCCTGGGCAGCAGCTGTGTTTCATCACCATTCACGTATTCTAAGCAGAGAAAAGTTCAAGGCCGAATTACCAGAACAGCTTCATAAAGTAGCATTTGTACGCCCCAATACTGCACCTTCCTCTTCGCTGCGCCTCCTTCCCCACGCAAACAATATTCGCACCGGCGAAGTGCGTGCTTCTCTTTTTTCATGTCTCCAGGGAAGACAGTTTTCAGTTAAACAAGTTTTCGTATCTCTTCCTGAAGCTTTTGACTAGGCTGTAGTTTTTTGCACATGCGTAACATTATGAAAATAGTGATTGGGACCAAAAATAGAGTTTTGAATGTCTGGGGTCTCAGCGTTACAGCAATTGTGGAAGGGAGCAGGTCATTTGGCTCTGTTCGCACTCTGTTTGCTCACTAATGGCTGTCGGTGAGCCTGCACAAGTGGTGTGTCCCATCCATTTAGATACCCGTGCGTGGCTGTAATTTCTCTGAATATTTTTCACTGCAGTCGCACTACAGAGAATGAGAGGAAACCTCAAATTCACTACACAGACAACGGAAATAGATTTGTCACATAGAAAGCTGCTAATTCCTTTGCAGGCATTTCCCTTCTGGGGTTTAACCACCAAATTAAAAAAAAAAAAAAAAAAAAGGTATAATTAAATGCAAAGATCTTTAACTTATGTCCTTAGCAAGTAAGACTCGCTGGAATTTCTGTTTCTGCAGTGCAAGCACATTATCATCCATCATCAGTAAATCTGTAATCATTTTAATAGCTCAAATTCAATCAGCCCTACAAGCCTCTTTTTCCATAAGTTTCTGCTATAATGGAGCTAGTTATTTCATATTTAAAAGAAAGATCTTTTATCTCATGGGTAATGACTTTAAAATAACAGGAGAGCCGTAACAGGATCAAAGGGCATAAGATACAAGGATTGCTTTGATATGCTGTGGGTTGTGCCAGATGGGGAGTAGCTAAACCTCCTAGCTCTTGGAGATGCTGTCTAAATTTTTCATGGGACACCGAGCACACCCTCTCTGCACCCCAGCTGCTTCACCTCTCCCCAGAGAAGTCCCCAGCACACGGCGACATCCTCCTGACGCCCCCCAGCCCCAGGAGGTGGCCTCTGTCCATGCCCTGGCTCACAGCAGGGCCCTGGGCGCTGCTCTGGTGCTGCTGGGTGAAAAATGTTCCGCTGTGAGTCGCTCCCAGAATCGCAGCCAGGTTTTTGGGTAGCAGGGCGAATGTGGCTCACCACCGACAAAACATGTCTTCAGGGGTTAGATCATTGAAACATGGCTTATTGTGTGCTGCTGGGCACACAGGGTGGGCCTCACTGGGAAAATAAACATTAAAGTCCTCAAGATATTTGCTGTGCTGGCTGCAATCAATGTGATGGTAATTAAACGTAAATGATTTGAGAATACATTACAGCATTGTGTGGTTTTGGTAGGTTTGTGGAAAACACTTCTGTTGAAAGAATTTCAAGTAAGATTACCAGCAACACCTTCACCACAGTCATACATTCAATAGTTTGTGCTGCTGCCATGTGTTCAGAGCCACTGTGGCACTACAGTGGTGCTCAGTGAAGTTTAGGGTGGGCAAGGTTGAAATCCAGAGGGTTTGGGGTCAGTAAGTGGGGTTGCCAGTGGACTTCTTGAGAAGTAAGTGTCTGCCTGCTGGAATTTATGCTGGTGGTGATTTAAACCACTTTTGTAGCAAAACGACAGCTCTTTTACACTAGACTATGATCATAGGCTAATAATAGTAAGTAATCCTTCCCTGTGCTTCCTAAACCTTTCCAAACCTGCAAGCACGGCTGTCACAGCACCGCTGGCTCTGTGGGATTTTCCACGCGCCTTGGGGCTCCTGTTTGCAAGGACGTGGGGCAAAATTTTACCCTTCCAGACCAGCAGGGCCTCTGCACCCCCAGGCAGAAACAAGATGGTTTGGTCCCATCGAAACAACAAGATGGGTCAGTTTGGCATGCAAAATAGAACAAATTCATTGCTCTATGTCTAAAAAAAGTTCTCCAGTGACATTGTCAGAACATCTGAGCTATTTTGTGTGTGTGATGCATTTTAAATCAGTTCAATGAAATCTTTGGGACAATTTGCTAAACTTTTTGCAATTCTCCCCAAGCTGTGCAGTAGGAGGTTGCATGTAGTTGTTGAACATAAAACAATGGGAAGAACGCACAAAACAGCAGATGGTTTTTCCATCATGCCGTCCTCTTTCAGAAGGCATTCTCAAATTGTGAGAGCTCGGCACAGGTGATGGGCTCATTAGGCTGGTGTTGGACCTGCTGCTGTACCGATGCACAACACCTTCTCATCATCGAGGCTACTGGGGTTTTAACCACAGAGCCCTGCGCAGCATCGCTGTTCTGCTGGTGAGCTTCACATCTCCAGCTGTGCAGAGCTGGCTATTTACGTTGCAGGTGTCTCAAGGGACAGCAGAAGACTCTCACCTGGCAGAGGAACTGTTTAAAGCACAAAGAATCAGAATGGCAAATCACTTTGTGATCAAAATGACGTGTTTCAGGAGAAAGGCAGAGAGAAACACCTTTAAAAACAGATCCTCCTGGGCCCAGAACGGTGCAGCCACATCTACAGGCATGAACTTCCCAGATGTTTCTCTACAGTTTGCACATAGCAGCTCTTGGGCCATGCTGTTCCCAGGCAGGGCCATACCCACAGCGGTCCTGCAACGCGCAGTGAGCGCTCCCGCAGGGCTCCCGGCAGTCCGCGTGCCCGGCTGTGCCGCCCGGTTTGGGCTGTGAATGGCACGGGCAGGGAGGCTGCTGGCGAGCAGGACCCAGAGTGCAGGGTCTGGTGGTCTGGGCTGAGCCTTGGGGCCTGGTTTGAGCTTGAGATTCCCGGCAGAAATGTGTGTCTTTGGAGAAGAAAGCCGTCGGTTCCTGGGACACTAAGGTTAAGCCTTGGGGGGGTTGTGCTGTGTGGAGAACAAATACCTTGTCCTTAATCCTCCATTAAGGACTTTGGCTCCAGAGACCCCTTCCAACCTCAACTATTCTTTGATCAATGAGACACTGCTCATTATAGCGTTCACTCCGGTCTCATTCTGCCTTTTCAACCCGACATCCACAATGCATACAGCCCCTTACAGCCTGAAGCAGATGCACAGCCCTTAGGCTGAAGGTCTGCCCAAAGGAGAGGTCCAAGTGCCCGCTGTGGCTCCTCGGGTGGTGATGCTGGCAGCAGGACTGGCACAGCCTGGGCGCAGCCGGCTCTGCTGGAGCACCCAGGACTCGATCTCTCTGCTCAGTGCCTGAGCTTTGCAGCCCGGGGCTTTGGTTCACCTTACGAAGCAGCACCCTTGTGTTCTGGCAGTGTCAAAAGAGGGGTTGGGGTTGTTCACCATGAATCTGCCATTTCTCACTAGGATTCAGTGCAAATCGCACAGATTAGCTGCCTAACAGAACTGTAAGCATGAATTATGGGAGTACAAAATACATGTCAAATGGTTCGAAACTTGGTAATGGTTTGCCTCGTGCTAATGCTGGCAGCAGTGGTAAAAGTTCAGGTCCTTGCTGAGACGGAGAATGAGCTATTTGTGGTTCTGCTGGCCTTTGGGAAATGAGTTGAAGGACTGCTCCTAGTTTCTGCCAGACAGGTGTCCTGTGGCTTCCGCTGTTTTTGGTTCTCCTTGCCTGGCATCGCACCAGCACCACACCGTCTCTTTGCTTGGCATCATACCATCAAACCTCGTCTTCATCAAAGCAAAGGCTGTGCTCCTTGTGTTAGTGGTATAAATGCTGGGCAACTGCTTACATAGTCACAGCTAATTGAGTTAAGAGACTTTTCCTGTTCATTCTTGAAAGAACTGGCTGTGAGAAGGCTCATACTCAAAAACCCCGTAATGAGTCTGGTGAAGTACCCGCAGTAATGCCTGTCCGCAGTAATGCCAGGCAGTGCTACCGGGGAGTAACGCTGCTCTCCTCCAGCCTATGTTATCACCACCTTGCCCATAAACACTCATTTCCGAAAGGTGCTGTTAACTGGAAGACAGATGTGCTGCCAGAGGAACTGAAACCTCTTCTGCTGTGCAAGGAGACTTGCCATCGTGTGGCTGGTTTCTTTCTTTTGATACTTCACATGTTGTTGCTGGGGGTCATCACTTCTCTGTGTATAGCCTCTGTAGTGTCTCTAAAGCTTGTTCTTAAGGCATGATTTCCCCCTAAAAAGGCAAAAAGCTGTGGTGATCTTCTGAAGCAAACCATTTGCCAGCAGTGATGCCAGCACGTGCTGCTGGGACACCTCCGTGCAGCACAACCTGGCTGTGTCCCTTTGGGTTCCAGCAGGACGTTCCCTTGGGGGTCACTGCTCCTTTCTCAAAGGCACAACATTTGCTGAGATCAGCCCCGTGGTGGGGTTTAAGTCTGGCTGGAGCCAGGGGACGGACTTCTTCTGAACGAGCCCCTTTGCTGTCAGCAGCACCCGGCAGGACGGTTTGGATTGCGTGGCGGTTACACGGCTAATTCATTGCTTTTCTTTGGGATTGAGCACATTTCTCTGCCTGACCTTAATTGCTGTAGAGGCAATGATTCTTCTTGCTCAAACACTTGTCGAATTCCTGACATTAAATTTTTAATTTATAATTAAGCTGAAATAAAGAAATCACACGGTGCCTCTCACAGCCTCATTATTTCATGCTGATTAATGTTGCTGCAAGCCCGCTGAAGCCAGCGAGCCGCGAGGAGCCGAGGTTAGGTCCTAACCTTTAAAAGCCCTGCAGAGTTTAATCAGGGGCAGTCGCCTCTCAATAGGATCTTTGAGACCAGTCTGGATTTTTCCTAGCAGGACAGAACTCCGTGTTTAATTGCATAGGAAGGTCTAAAGAGCCTGCAGAGAGGAAGCAACGTCCTGTCAGGTTCTTTAACTTTTAAAAGCAGCATTTGAGAACGCAGCTGCTGGGTTATGGGGTTGCTTTCCAGCTGTACGGGCTCCTCTTCAAACCACTGCGTGCAAGAACCACTTGGCTGAGGGTGATGCGAAGAATTTCATGGGCTCCGTGCAGACTCATTTTGACATTTAAATAATTTAGGGATTGTTGTATGTAATATTATAAACTGTGAGTCGTCCTTGTGGTTGTAACACAATGTGCCAGGAAACAGAGGAGCAGAAAGGTCTTTTAATGGCACGTAAAGGCGATGTTTTTCAGTGACCATACTTCTGGGCTTGGAATAAATGTTTATTTCCACAGAGGTCCTTGCTGCAAGTTGTGCAGTGTTTAACCAAGTGGCAAGGTTAAAAAATATCTGGTTTAAAAGCAAATTTTAAACTCTGATGCTTCTGGGTGACATTATCCATGGGGATCCCCAGGTAGCATCCAGCTCCCAGTGCCTGCTGGTTTATTGCACAGACTTTCCAGAAGTTAAACTGATGAGGACATTGTGAAGAGTTGCCCAGACCTTTACAAGTCCTTTACAGGCTGTGTTCTGTCTAGTAAGGGCTTGGAACAGGAGAGGTCTAAGCTAGCTGAGGACAAAGCCCATTTCGGTTGTGCAATGACTGTTGAACTTTCAGTGCTTCGAACCCTATACGAAGCTAAAAGCAACTCTGGAAAGTTTTGTAGGAAAGTGACATTATTCTGTTTAGGAAAGAGATGTCTGCCCCATAAACCTGAGGCCAGCGGTGCTGATAAAGGAAGGCTGGCTTCATTTCCCTGCTCCTCCTCACTCCATGCAGAGATTTTCATCTTTGATTTGGGCAAAAAGAAAAGATCTGAAGGAAAATGAACATCCCTCCCTCTTCCTCGCTGGATTCAGGCAAACAGCTTGAAAAGCCTTCAGAACCGAACCCCCTCCGTGAGCTGCCCTCCTCTGCTGTGGAACACCACATGAGGCCCGGCCTGTGTAACAAGGCCTCTCTGCTGCTGATTTTAATGCTACACAAGCCCGAGAAAGGACCGAAGTGTAGCACAAAGGCCTTGGTAGCTGTTCCAAAACCTTCCCCCAAAGAAGGTTGCTTGATGCCGTCACTTTTGTAAGCTTCTTACTGTGGTAAGGGAAGTGCAAAGAGGACGGAGCCGGGCTCTGCTCAGTGTGCCCAGCGGCGGTGGGCACAACCCAGAGCACGGGAGGTCCCCTCAGACCCCAGGAGTTTCAAACACGAGGTGCTGGGCACCCTGCTCGGGGTGGCCCTGCTGGAGCGGGGCTGGGGCAGGATGGAGCCCAAGGCCCCTTCCCACCTCAACCAGACGGCGATTCTGTGAAACAGCCTGAGAGGCAAAAACGTGCGTGTTCGTGTTCCTGCAGGCCGGGGCTGAGCACACCCATAGTTTACAGCTCCACAGTGCAGCACAAGCGGCATTTACTCATCATTTTTTATCATCTGATTAAGAGATGAAAACAAATTGTGGCTGTTGAGGTTTACAGTGTAAACCTGAGGAACATGAGATGGGAGTTTAACGGGGTCTTGACTTTCCTTGCTAAATCTGATGATTAGGACTATAAATCAAACGCTTAAGGAAATGACCTGTTCACTAATAAGCAGACTTAAAATAATGCATGCATTGAAAAAGCTTGGTATGAAAAGTGCCACCTCGTGTTACGCACAGCTGAAGTTACACTGACTGCTTGTTGGTCTTGGAAGTAACCTGAGGTCTGGCTTATTCTTGACATCACTGTGGTGTCTGTTAGTGGAGGTGGCGTATCATGACAACACTTCATTTTTTTAATTGTTCACTTGAAGTTACATTTGTTTACTGAGATGCTAAAATGAACCTAGAGTAGTAATAAAAGCAGACTATAGCAGACTCAGTCAAAACAGCTGACTGGGGGAAACAGGTTTGTGCCAAATAGTATCACTTAGATTAAAGCAAGATTTTTTTTTTTTTTTCATTAAACTGTATTGCCGTCTACAAAATATCCCATAGTAATTCTTGCTTTTTAAAAAAGAAGAAATTGCTTTTACTTCACTTCTGCTCTGTGTCACTTGGAGATGCCTGTGCAGCATCACAGTGGAGCGGTCACAATTTAAATACCGGGCAGATGCAGCTAACAGCCAACCTGTCTCATTGTACCACAGATAGGAAAAGCTTCTGTTTAAAAATAAAGGGGGAAGAATATTCAGGTATCAGCTTTTGAACATGGTAACAGTGCTACTGGAATGTCTCAGGACACTTTCTCCAGGAATTCAGTTTCAGCAATAAGCTCAGAAAATTCCCCTTACTTCCTTACATCCAGTGCAGAGATTGGAAAACTGGGGGTAGATTGCTGATTCAGAGAATTTCAGTAAATGGATAGATTTTGGCTAGAGCAGATCTTTAAAAGCCGTAGTTGTTGCTGGTGTTCATGGTATACTGACTGTATCCAGTACTGGCCACACCAGTGCTACAGGAGAGAGCTTCAGCCAGATACACTGCACCTGCATCGATTCTGAACCTTCTCAGCCCTTGCTGTTGTTTACTAGTGCTGCTGTATCCTGCCAAGGCAGTCATTGGAAATAACGTTTCTTAAATTGCTCTATAAATTTAAAATTAATATGGAGGTCGTGTGTGTTCTTGTGGAAGCTAAGCCATTTTTAATTGATTCATGTTCTCCATAAATGAGCTCGCAGCTGAAGAGATCACTTCATTAGTGCCCCAATCACACATTTTTCAAGTGGGATGTTTTCAGTGCAGATGTCACGAATTCACAGAGCTATGTACTAGCAAGTTGGAGCAAAACTCCTCAGTAAAATCACTGAAAGGTAGGTGCAGCCTTAAAGGCGGGCAGGGGCACTGCTGGAAAGCCCCCTGCTTTCAAGTGCGAAGTGTTGCCCTCTCTTGCCCTACAGTCCTGGCATCCTGGTGGGTTGCCCAGGGACTGCACCCGCTGATAGTCACTGCCTGAAACCCAGCAGGCAGCGCCCAGAGCGCGCCTTGTGTCACCAGCACCAGCCGTTGGGGCATTCGGAAGCACAGGGCTGTCCTTGGAAGTCACGCTATTAAAACAACAAGTTGCCAGTGGTGTGAGGGACAGGTTGAGAGCTGGACACCTGTAATATCCATCCCCCTCCTCCTTGCTGAGAACGTTGCCATGTTCTGCCCCCAGGTACTGTCCCGGTACTCTCGCTGGAATGAGAACCACTGCTTTCACCTGATTAGTGGCCTGGGCATCTGGTCTCAGCATAGCTCTGATTGCCAGTAATAAAGGCAATTCGATTCTCCCCCTTGCCTGAGCTGCCTCAGAAATTCACTTTGGACAGATAACATCACCATTTTACAAAGGCATGTTTAAAAAATTGAAATGTTATTTCCCACAAGATCAAACAGCCGAATATCCCCTTGTTTTAGATTTGAGACACTCGTCAGAGGACGCTAAGAGCTGGCTTTATGCTGCAGGCAGCTGAGCACCACTCTTCTTCTCTCTTCTGGTTTTGCATGCAGCATTGAAATCAAATCTGAGCAGAATGGATTTGCTGAACAGGTAATGTGTGTGCTCCCACAGACATGCTGGGACTTTGTGCCCTGCTCCACTGACATCAACAGCTCTGACCTTTTATACTAATGAAGCATTGCAGCAGTTGGTAGGACGTGAGTAAAGCCAGGCTCCAAATAACACGTGAATGTAGAAACACCACAATACAACTTCAGGAGTCATTATTCTGTATTTCTGTGGCAAATATTGAAATCTGATAGTGCAGTGGGGGAAGTTCCAGATTTTACCGATTACTTATGACCATTTGGAAGAGCTGCCTGCTGAAGTCAGCTCTCTCAGAAAAGAAGCAGAGTGTAATGGGAATCTACCATCAGCCCAAGAACTGCTATGATCCTGTGTGCTCAGCCGGTGTAAGATTGCGGGCCCAGTAGGTTGGAGATGGAGGTGACAATTTTGCACGGATTGTGTTTTCCTCCCTATTAAATACAGTAGTACAGCTTTGCAGCCAAATTCAGCACCAGTTGTGTGAGATATGTTTGAAAAGTCGTACACACGTGCACTTGGAAACTTCAAGAAGTCAAATGAAAATACACTGCACATTTCTGTGCGTTTTTATCAGAAAAGAGTTTAACGGCATTCCCAGCTTTAAAAAGTTGAATCAATGGCAAGTCAGGGAACAGGCTCCAGGGACTGAAGACCTTTTTGGTGCTTGCTAATGCAGTGATGATTTCCTGTCGAAAGCCAAAGGGATCAATAACTCCAGTTAGCGAGAGAACCCTTCAGGGGAAAAAGAGCTAGTGTCAGAGGAGCTCATTGGGCTGTTTAAGTAACAATATTTTATAGATCCAACAAACAAGCTATTCCCAGCCCAGTAAGCAGCATTCCTCAGCTGCAGGTCAGCTACAGCAGAAATTAATTTAGCTCAAAAACGCATGTGGCTTGTAGTACCATCCACAGCATTGCAGAATTAATTTTCTGCACTCCCCATTGAAGCCTGGCTCTCCGTGAGGGAGCTCCCAAAGGGTGATCACAGGCTTGCCCTTAACTACATGGAGCGCTTTGGGAGATGCTGTGTGTAATTCATCCCGTGTGGTCGGATAGGTATTTCCCTTTGGCATCAACTCTAATAGGGAGATTTTATCCATCCCAACAGATCAATGCCTGCTTGAAATATAGTCACAAATGAGCATCAGCTCTGCCAGGTCAGAGAATGCCTCCTAAAGCAGACCTTCAGAACAGTTTGAATTGGGAAATTTTTGCTGATGAGGCTGTGTTTTGCATTCATGTTTAGATGGTAGGGAAGGACCCGTGCAGGTCAGCTCCAATCTGTTCCCTCTTGGCGTGCTTGATTGCCATTGTCTGATCTTAATCAAGAGCTCGCGAGGAGCTGCATATATTAAAAGCAAGCTATGGTTTCAAGTTACATGTTGATGCAAAGTATAAATCCAGTGTATGAAAAGGCTTTCTGCAGAGAAATGCACATTAACTGGCTAGGGAAGGCGCCCCACTGCCCTGCTGTTTGTCTACAGGGAAAGCCCTGTGGGTGACGTGGTGCTTGGAGGCTGCCTTGGGCACAGCTGTCTCAAGATGATAAAGTTCTCGATCCTTGGGGAAGCAAGGGGGGTGCTGAGCAGAACTGCTGCTTTGGATGGGGCTGATTTTGGTCTAGTTAGGGACTGCTCGATGGGATCCTTTGGGAGGCAGTTCTAAAGGGTAAGGGAGGCCAGGAAGCCTGGACATTCTTCAAGAATGCCTTTTTTTTTCTTTATTGTGCATATTCTGTATGGTCTAGATGCTTATTTGTTATTTGTAAGGTAGCTGAGCCCAGCGCAGTGGCACATTGCTGCCAGGTACCCAGAGGCAGCAGGATGGGTGCCCACTGCCCACACGGGCTGCTTCAGGAGCTCTCAGTGTGAGAATCTCCGAGGAAAGTGCCTGTCTAGGGAAGCCTCCTGGCATTTAGATGTTCAGGGACCTTCCTGTAGCCAGGGCACTGTGTGGCAGAAGATTGTGGCTGGAAGCCTTGGATTTGAAGGCATTTCTATATGTGCTTCGGTGCAGCAGTGTGCCCAAAGTGGGCATTGCTAGCATTTAGCTTCATCTTAGACTGCCTCTGGGAACGATTCTCTGTAATTTGCTTTAGCCAAATATATTTCTAACCCTACAAAAATGGGTCATGTTGGTTTTGTGTTTTGTTTTTTTTTTTATTTCCCTCTCTTCTCACAGATTCTTTTCTTGCCATGCAAATATTGATCTTGGATCAGCATAGGTGTATCTCTGCTCCCACTGACCTTGCAGAACAATTTGGAGGGACTGCAGTTAAAGTAATTCAGTGGTTTTGACTACCTCATCCTTAATATGAAGTGACAGTTCTTAATGCGTGATATCAAATCAACAGTGTTTTTTAGACGGTCTTAACCCTATGGAGGAATATCACTCTATGCTTAGCAACTGAAATAGGATTTTAAGTTTGAATGCTGTATCCAGATCCCTATATTTAGCTCTTCTTGTTTCAAAGGTATTCAACATGCAAATCCCTGTGCTTCTATTTTATATAAATCCTATTTCAGTTATTTGCATTTAAAATTTGGTTGGAGTTGCACGAAAAGCTCTGCATAGCTTAAGACAGCTTGCTTTGGAGGCAGAAGAGGAGAAATACCTCCCACTGAGAAGTAACGACCAGGAGTTCAGAGCTGTTCAAAATGGGGCAGAGATGACGTGTCTGGCACTGCTGTTTTTTCCACGGTGAGTAATGCTGCCACTCCAGCTCCCCGTCTTTGTTGGTACAGACCACTGTCATTGATGCTTGGCGCTATACCCACGGACGGGAATGCCAAGAGCACTTAGTAGCCTATGATTCACTTCAGCAGACCAAGATAATGCATTCTGTACATAAAGAAAATTATGGTTTTGGTCTACTAGTAACCTTTTTCTTGGAAAGGAATTATCTGAGCAGGGTGTTCTTTTTCTTTAAGCAGCTCTGCAGAGATGAAGTGCCTGTGTCTGTATACAGCCAGTCCTTGGGGGGAAATGTAGCTCAGGTAATAGGGGTTTATTTCTTGCCCCTACATGTGCCACAGAGGCATCCATTTTGCCAGACCGTGGTCACCCCTTCTCCTTTAATCACATGCAGTGATCTTCCTTGCAGCATGGGCTGCTTCCAACCTCTGATAGAGCAGGAGCACTTCCAACATTGCTGAGAAGAAGGGAGTCATTGGGATACCCCCTAGTGTTGTCATGGCAGTAGAGAGCATCTGATGCAACCCTTGCAAATGGCAGGACTCTTGAGTGAAAGCTGCTGATCACTGACCAAGAGCTGTGTAATCATCTCCTTCTCTGGAGAAGAAAATTGATTCGCTTGGAGGTGAAATCCAAGGAGAGCCTGAGAAAATTTATAGCTACGCTTTACAGAAATCAGCACCCAAATACTAACTATGAGGCTCTGGGAGTTTGTGCTTCTGTAAGAACACCTCATGGCATGGTTGAACATGCTGTGGGACAAGGAGCAAGAGAGGCAGAGTATCTCCTGCCAGCTATCACACTGGATAAGGAAGGGAGCCAAGCTCGCTTCTTCCTACCACCCTGGTTAAGATGGGACAGTTGCCCTAGTTTGCACAGGACAGCTTTATTGGAGTTAAGAACACTCTGATGCTAACCTGAAGAGCAGCAGGGTCCCAGCATCTCTGTCAGAAGCCATAGGACCTATTCCAGTGGTAGGTTTGTCCTATTATTTCTCTCTATTGAGTTTATTTTTCTGAGATGGACAAGGAGAGGGCCAGTGGGCTAGATACACTTGGTGACCAGCCCTCGTTGGTCATGCAGCAGGTAGGCATCCAGGTCCATTAGACACTAGACTGTTCCCAGGGGCTCTCTGGAGGAAAAAAAAAAAAAAAAAAAAAATTGCCTGTGATTTACTTCAGTTACATTGGGAAAGTGCAAGTTAGGCACTAGTGAAAGACATCTCGTTTCACTACGTTGAGATTTTGTTTCCGTCTTCTTGCTTGGAGGATGATTTTCAAATGAATGTGAAAGCAGCAGGCTTTCCTGTTGACAATAACTTGTAACCTGTGTATTCAGTGAGCTGTACTAAGGATCAGAAAAACCCATCCAAACAAAAAGCAGCAGCAATAGATGCAATACCTGCTCTATGAAGAATTAACTCACGGTGTAATAGAGTGCAGATGCCAGAAAAATCAGGGCTCTTGTACACGAGATGAGAGGCCTGTCTATGAAACACCTAGCACGTGGCTTTTTGCTAAAGTAGGGCAAGGATTCAAAAGCCATAGGGACACAGTTCTGGGCAAGGTATCCCTGCATGAGCTGGGGGGTGCACCATGACCTCCAGCGGTTCCTTCCAACCTTAGCCATTTTGTGATTCTGTGAAATGCTGTTAATGGACCGTCAGCGTGCATGCACTGGTCTTTGGACAAATACTGAGAGGCAGATTGCTGTTAAAATACCAGCTTTGTAGAGGTGATATTGTGGTAGGAGATACCTAATCACAGATTCAAATTCTACTAGCCAAAGCAAACCATCAAATTTGGGTTTGACCAAAATTTTACAAAGGCCAGGGTAGGGGATTCACTACCTTTGGGGAGAGAATTAAAATAAGTTAAATGAGAGCCAGTTTGTCCTTCAACATCATTTCAAAATTGGAACCATTGGCACATCTTGTATTTATTTTTATTTTTAACTTGGCATTGGCGGCTGAATACAGTACCAATCAGAAACAGATGAGATTGCCCCCAAGCTATTAAACATGTCTGTGTTTTTATGTCTTTTATTTTTCTGTGAGTTTTTCAGTGTTGGATATTTTGAGTGGGTTTGGAAAACATGAAGTGATGCTGGCCCCATCCCTGCAGGGCAGAGAAGAACTTGAATTTCATGCTTTCATGACAGTGGGAGTAGCAAGTCCCTTCCCTCCAGAGTCAGCTTTGTGGGTGGACTGCTGTAATATGCTGGTAGGATATCCAAATTACTCCCCTTGTATTGTGCACATTGTCACTTGTAAAACCACGTTTCATTCTTACTGTGAGATGTAATTCAGAATAGAGCAGAGAGGAAGAGAATCTTTGGCTCTTAATTTACGTACATAAGTTAAATGAAAGTGCTCAGGACCAGCTGTTTTGCTAATTTAGCTAGCCAGCTGCCTCTTGTTGTCTGTATCAGCTTGGTACTCGCCCATAGAGCTGGTGCCCATGCACCCGTGGGCTGATGCTGTTGTATATCAACAGCCATCACCTCATCTGTAGGGATGGCTGCTTCTGTTCTTCTGTAACGCATAACCCTGGTGATACTGCCCAGCCATCAAATCAAGCTGAATGTGTAAGTTCAATATTGCAAAATAACTCTGTCTTCATTTTATTTATGTCCTTGGGTTCTGCTGCACAAGTCTATGTCTGTTCTCTCCTTCTGACGAGGTTATTGATCTTTCAGTGCAGTGATGGCTTCTGATAACCACCTGCCTGAATCAGCTCTAGTGGCAACCAAAGGGTCGTTCCTTGTACACAACGGTTCTGTCATCTCAGCTGCCAACATCAGCAAGTTTGAGTACTCTGTGTCCTTGGTTCTGTGTGGATGTCTCTTCCTTCCTAAGGAAGCAAAGGGTTAGTTGTGGTCTTTTTAACACAGTAGGCTCTGAACTGAAAAACAAGCTGTCTAACAAAGCTGGGATGCATAGAAGTGCACAAAAATGCTACCTTTTCCCCATTTATAAATGGTTTATCACCTATAGTAAGTGCTTCATCATACAACATACCATAAGGATTGAAGAGTATAATAAAATGTAGGAGCCGTGACTTACTTGTGTGGAAACGACCAATGCTCATCTCTGCCAAGCTTCTGCCAAGGGGGGCATGGGCTTGAGCATTGATGCTTCTGGAGGGCTGGTGCCTCTCAGGAGCAAGGATCTCATCCGAATCCTGTCTTTTGCAAGGTATGCAGTTATTAAGTTTGCTTGTAGGCAAAAAGGATACACAGTAAGCAAGTAGTACATGTAATAGGCATAGCGCCTGTCGTACCTGCAGTCTGATTTCTTACATTTTACCCCCAACCATGCATTAACTGTATAAAAGACCTCACTGACTTTTTGCAGCTGAAGATATGAGACAGGATTTCCTACTGTGCTGCTGCGTGTTCTTCCCTAGAGCTGCAGAATACACAGGCTGCTTCTGTTCTGACCCATCCAAAGTGTACAGTGGTTGTTTTCCATGATGTGTCAGATACAAATCTTCTTGGGCTCCAGAGTCTCAGAAGTAGGGTAGACTACAGGCAACATGGCACAATGATAAAACCAGAACATGAGATGGGGTCAAGTGGAGGGATAGAAGGAAGAAGGACAGGGAAGAAAGGCTGAAGCAAGAATAGTCAACTGTAGACTTGAAAGTCTAGTTATGGCCAAGAGACCTGCTCTGGCTGGCTGCACTCACAGCTCCACACTCCATGCTGTGGGATGGCTGTTTTCTCTGCTCCTTCTCAGCAAGCTCAGAGCCACCAGCTGGAGGAGCCAACTCAGTGGCCTCCATGCCTTCATTTTCCAGAGGGGCCACTGTGGTGGGTGACCTCCACTTTGTCATTTTCCAAAGGGACAACCTCAGTGACCTCACTATCACTTTCCTGATTGTCCACAACCATGGCTGCAACATCATGTTCAAGATTATCCACTTCCACAGCCTTCATGCCACTGGCTGGAGGGGCCATTTTTGCAGCCCCAACACTGTCATCCAGAGGGGTTGCTTTGGCTCCTGCTGACATCAGGACAGGCCACAAGGATAGGTGCCTTTGGTTCCATCATCTGGAGGGGCCACCTCTATACCCCCAGCGCTATCATTTTCCAGAGGAACCACCTTGGTGACCTTCACACCATCCTTTATAGGAGGGGCCATCTCTGCCTTGACATCATATTCAGATTGTCCCCAACCACAAGTTCAGTACCATTCACAAGAGTGTCCACCTCCACAGTCTCCACATAGCCATTTTCTGGGGAGTCTGCCTCCCTGGGCTCTTTGTTGTCGTCTGGAGACTTCACCTTCCTGGGCTCAAAGTCATCATCTAGAGGATCCACCTTCAGGGGCTCATGGTCTTCCTCTGGACGATCCACTTCTTGTGCTCTTGATGATCCTCTGGAGGATCCACCTCCATCACCTTGTCATCATCCTCTGGAGGATCTGCTTCCCTGGGCTCTTCATCGTCATGTGGAGGATTCACCTCTGTCAGCTCTTCATTGTCAAACAGGGGCAGGGCACGTGAGAAGGTTGGGCACTCTGACACTGCTCCCACATGGCCCCGTACCACGGGGTCCATCCCCCAGGAGCAAACTGCTGCAGCACGGGTCCCCCACGGGTGGCAGCTTCCCCTAGACCCCCTGCTCCTGCGTGGGCTCCTCTCCACGGGCTGCAGCTCCGGCCCAGGGCCTGCTCCTGCGGGGGCTCTCCATGGGCCGCAGCCTCCTCCAGGCCACATCCACCTGCTCCACCGGGGGCTCCTCCACGGGCTGCAGCGTGGAGATCTGCTCCATGGGGGACCCATGGGCTGCAGGGGGACAGCCTGCTCCACCAGGGGCCTCTCCACAGGCCCCAGGGGAACTGCTGCTGTGTGCCTGGAGCACCTCCTGCCCTCCTGCTGC
The DNA here is from genome assembly GCA_011074415.1 of Stictonetta naevosa. NCBI lineage: Eukaryota > Metazoa > Chordata > Aves > Anseriformes > Anatidae > Stictonetta > Stictonetta naevosa. The sequence continues at coordinate 5,561,988 of CM021709.1, forward strand.
ACTGGCCTGGGGGCTGCAGGGCTGCTTCTCACCCCTCACTCTCCCAGCTGCTGTTGCACACGAGTTTTTATTATTATTATTATTATTATTATTTTCCCTTTCTTAAACATACTCCCAGTGATGCCAGCCAGCATCGCTTACTGCCTTGGCTCTGGCCAGCAGCAGGTTCTCTGTGACACGGGGCAGCTGCTGGGCTCTGCTCACAGAGGCCACCCCTGCAGCACCCTGCTGCCGAACGCTTACCACGAAAACCCATGACATTAGGACAGGTGGGAATGGCACAAAGCTGCACCGGAGGGGTTCAGACTGGACGGTAGGAAACATTTCTTTGCCGTGAGGGCGGTCAAACATGGGAACAGGCTTCCTAGGGAGGTGGCTGATCCCCCATGCCCATCGGTGTTCACGAGGCATTTGCATAATGCCCCCGATACTGTGCTTTCATTTTTGGTTGGCCCTGAAGAGGTCAGGCAGTTGTAACAAAACATTAGAAACTGGGGAATGATTTACCTGGTGCACTGTAACTTGAAAAGGAAACCCCAGGAACTTCACATTTACTCCAAACTCCTGAACTTTAAGCAGCTCTGTACCTAGAGGAGGTTTAATACTTTTTCTCATTTTGATGCTATTGTGACAGAACACTTTTCATATCGTCTGAGCCACACAGGAGTGTGAAATGAAGATGGCCTTTGAGATTAGACAAAACTGGAAGTGGAAATGAATTCACTGGAGATAAGTTAGTTCCCGTGAGTCTCTTTATAAAAATGTTTCTCTCAGTCTGTTAAGATTATCAGCTGCTATGCCAATTGCCTGTGATAACACAGGAAATGAAAAAATCATGGTAAGAAATCTCCAGCTGCTTATGAAGCCTTTTTTTTTTACCAGTCCTACACAAACCCAGGGAGCAATGTACTCCGAGGAGGATTGCTCAGTCTCTCAGCAGCACAAACATCCCTGTGGGTTGTGCCGCGCTTGGTACCTGGGTAAGGGAAACAGTTCTGTTTGTTATTTTTTTTAATGTTCCTAATCTGAGAGATGTTTTTAGTAACAACCCAAAAAACCACCAGGTAACAAGTTTACATCCCTAGTCTCTGTGGCTGCTGTCCTGTGTCCCCTCAGCTGCTTGTTGGCAAAAATATGTTTGGGAATGGTTAGCTGAAATGTACTTTCAGCTCTTTTTCTTCTATCTCCAACAGAAAGTCATGTTGTTTGGGTCTTCTGTAAAAGCAGCTGTTACCATACGTTGTAAGGAGAGGACTAGAGTAACAGAAAACCACGTGTTGGAGCTTTGGCCTTTCTCCATCTACTCTTTGATGCAGCCAAAACCTTGAGGGCTTATCTCTGGAGCTCCCCAAACACATCTTTGTGCTTTTGTAAAGAGTTTCATGCTGTAATCTCTAGGTGTTGATACAAAAGGGGTGTTGCAAGCACGGTTCAGCTATATGGATTTCATGCGGCTTATAGGGAACCTCCTTTGGTCTAGTTCCTCCTCCTTCGCCCCTGTCCACTGTCTCAGCACAAGGATAAGGAGTTTCCCTGGAGATTTCCAGGGACTGCCTTCTTCAATTACTCATTTCTGTACTGGTTGTAAATTATTGGCTGATAATGAAAACACTTGGCCTGTGCGTTGGGTTAGTTGAACGAAAGCAAGACTAAGGAGAGCCTTTCATGCCGTAAAGCTGGGAGCTGTATGGCTTTGTCTGAAATGTGTTATGGGTCAGTAGCCTGCAAAACGTTCTGACCTAGCAGCTACAAGGGGTGTAGCTCATTCAATTTAGCCACTCACTTTTCAGAAGAGTTTGCTTTCACTTAGGGTTTTGTGCCGTATCCATCACTGCAGTATCTCCAGACCTTTCTCACAACAATAATTAGACACGTGCTTAGGTCTCATCGGCCAGAGAGCTACGTATATCCTTGAGTGATCTGAACAGAGCTGGGAATACCCACATGCCTGAATGCTTTAATAAATGGGATTAACCACGTGGAATATAATCCATCCTATAGCATTTGCACTGTGACAGTTCATCTTTGATGCAGTGGGCTATCAGTAACGTTAAGATAAACTGTTTTCGTGACACCATCTGTACCTTTTCTCCATTCCTGCAACCCCTGAGAGTGCTCTTAAAACTGAGGCTGTTTGGTTCATCAGCTGTGTTAGAAGGCAGACATAATGGACAAAATTGTACTCATTTCCCAAAAGTTTTGAGTGATAGTTCCGAAGGAGTCGGGCAAGGAGGAAGCTGCTTTGCTGTGCTGCATAAGAGCTGGGGTTTGCTGGGGGTGATCCTTGCCTTACTCTCAGCAGGGGGTCCCTGGGGGCCCTAACTTGTTAACCTGATGGCAGAAACTGCCATGGGAGAGGATTTTGGGGGAACCTGCAGGAGACTGACTGTGACAAAAGGGTCAGCCCCTGCCCCCGTGGGATGGGCTGTTGGGCTGGGGTCTGCTTCCTTTCTCGCCTACCAAAACAGCTGATCCCCAGCCTTCAGTCTTTCTCACAGTGGCTGAACATGGTTTGCATTTACACATACTGGGTACTAAAATGTCACTTCACCATGTTTGTCTAAATCTAAGGTAACAGCTTTACATCCTTAGCAGATGTAAGAGTGAAAGGAATAAGTCACAGGATAACAAGTTTTCTTGGGAAATGCAAAGAAAATGGAAGTGGGAATAGAAAGCACTGGCCAGATAATTACTGTGTTTACTACAGGTTGACTATTTGTTGTTTCTTTGTCTGGAGATCTGGTGCCTGCCTATGCCACTGCCAAATGTTTGGTAATTTACTCTGAAAGGTATGTTATATTGCTACAGGTTTTTTTCATAAAGCAACCCTATAATGCAAAGCTGCTGTAGCTTCAGGGTCGTGGTCTCCTCCATGAGATTGTTCCTTTGGTCATAAATGGAGAGAAGCTGTTCCGAAGCACCTGCACAGTGATTATGCTATGGAAGAAACCTTTCTTTGTACCTTGAAGAATGTGTCTTCGCAGTCTATAGAGCAAACTTTCCAATAATGAGGAGGTTTTGCTTTACTTGCTTTCCTCCTTAGAAGTGTGAGATGCGGTGTGTGTGTATCCCAGCGCCGCTGTCAGAATGACCCGTTGCGCCGTGACTTGAAGACGGCTCCCCTGTGCCGGGGAGGTGTGTGTGTGAGGACGTGCTGCTTCTTGCATTGCTCTTCTAAACATGGGTGCAAAACCAGAAAGAAGGCTGGAGTGTTACGGGTGCGATTTTACAGAGACAGAATTAAGCAACGTAGAGCCCATCACTTTTGGCAGTTACCAGGGTCACTGCTGACTCTGCCTGTATGCTTCGTGCTGTGTGAGAAGGTAAGATAAGTCACCTGCTGAAGCTGGTCCCAGCCAGAAGGCAATACGCTGCCGTACTTCGACTTCAGGTTCAGTGTCTGTTTCTTCTGTAGCAATTGGTCTGCAGGTAAGAGTGGTCCTTAAACATTTTGTCTTGTTCTTACCTCACATAATCTTCTGCTTTGCCACATGGAAAGAAAAATGGTGTTTAGGATATTCTCTAGTAAGAGACCGGTGAATGTTTTTAATGGTCCTGACTTGGATGTCACTCCAGTGCTGTGCTAGACAAAAGAGAACGAGGAGCAAAAGCCGTAAAGGACCTTGTGGGTGCTGCTAGCTGCTGGCACAAGGGGCCCCTTGGCACATCTCTCTGTGCAGTCTGCACTTCATATCTTCTTCCTATATCCTTTCACCTCCTCGCAGCCTGTTCTAGAATACAGCCACATCAAACCAACACTACATTTCATTGCACCCTCCTCTGTTCCCTTCTTATCTTTTACTGCCATCCTTTCTTCTCCATGGCCATTGCCCTTCAGTCCTCACTGGAGGAGGCTGCGTCTGGCTGAAATCCCTGCCAGGGGCAGGGACAGGGACGAGCGTGGCCCAGGAGGTGCTCCAGGGCTGGGGCAGGCACTGTGATGTTCTTATCGCCTCCCAGCACCCCGTTGCCAGTCATTACTTTTAAGGGCAGAAATTCAATAATGCAAATAAGATGGAATGCTTATGACCATATTTGCATGTTTTAACATGCATTGACTTCGTTTGAATGAAAGTTATAAATGCTTTGACATTGAGCCTGGCAAGGCTGTGGCATGAAACAAGCCGTAGAGGATGCTCTTGGCTGGAGCCAGCATCTCCCTGGGCTGCAGACCAGTCAGCCTTGGCTGCTCCAGCTTGGTGGCACCCAGAGCTACTCTGGGGCTGAGCTCTCTGCCGTGTACCCTTTGCCTGCCATTATCTGGGGTTGCTTTGCCTGAGGGTTGGGGAAATAAATAAAAAGAAATAAAAGAGGCCCTACCTGCTGCTTCCGTGGCTCCTGCTTCTGCATTCCTTCCTCCAGCTCCTACCTGTGGCTGGCTATGCCTGTGCAGGGGCAGAGCACCCTGCCCGAGGAGCTTGGCAGGGTGCTGGCAGTGAATGTCACCCTCTGCTCCTGCTGGGGCTGCCTCTGCTCCTGCTCTGGCCAGCACGGAGCAGCACGCGTGCTGGAGCCCCTCTCATCCTTGTGCAAGCTCGCCATCCTGCGCTGAGGCTTATTTGTTCTTGTGCATGTGTTGAGCATTGGATGCAAATGCAAACTGCTGTAGGAAGACCAGATTTCTCAAGGATTGCACACAAGTATGAAAACCTATTTGTGCAGTGATGTAAGGTTGTTGTAAGATTGCCCTTTAGAGTCCTTCTGAAATTTTGGGCGTTAATGTGCAAGGTCAGCACAGCACAAAGTGGAGTCATTTATTCACCAGGAAAGGAAAATTCCTTGTAGGGATAAACCCGAATTTGTATCATTAGCACCTTTTTTCTATTTCCTTGTGCAATGTGTTACTTTCACTCCTGGGCGGCCGCGCTGGCAGGCCGCTTTCTGTTCGCGCGACGCCGACGGCAGAGGGCAGCAGCATCCTTCCACCGGCCCGCATCAGCCCGCTCCCCGCCGAGCAGCGGGGCGGTGTGCCGCCGCAGTGCCGGGGGTGCCCGTGCAGCAAGGAAAGCTGCCACGGTGCTCTTCTGCTCAACAGGCGGCAAAGGCCATCATTACGTTTGGACCCCGGGAATCTGAGGGTGCCTACCCTGTGCCTGCAACGAATTGCCAGGGTTTGATAAATAGCGCGTTTCCCTTCTGTTAAGACTGAAATCCAGCTTGGAGAAAACGCTGTTTCCAGGCTAAGGCTGACTGCTGGCTATGCTGTTGTTTCTTGACAGTTATGACAAAGCCACCAGGTGGGGGTAAGATCCCTTTTAGTCCTGTCTTGGATTTTCCTTCCAGGGACTTCTTGGTCTGGGTCGCATTGGTGGCAAGTCACGGCTAGGGCAGGCGGCAGGCAGGGCTCCGCACGCCGCGGGCCTTGGGTGGCTGCTAGAGGTTGGCCATGTCTGTCGGGTCCCTGCGGACACTGAGACCCCAAGCACATGGCAGTACTGGGCTGTATGGTTTGGTATTTGCATTAGAATATCCTGGATTTGGCAGTTTCTAAGGGACAGATTATTTCAGACACTTCTGATAACATATATATATATATATATTTTCAGATAAAGTGGAAATTCATGGTTTTAATTTTCCAAAATCTCTACTATCAGCATTACATCAGTCTTAGAGTCTATCAGTAAGCTGTGTTTTAACCCAAAGTCCTTCTATATCCCTTTAAATAGAGCTAAATGCCCTGAATTGCACAAGGCTATTGCATTACATTAGGGAAGCATTTCCAGTGCCTTTTGAATTATCTCTAGATATATTCCACTTTTAATATGAGCTGATGCAGATGTCCTTTTCCATAATATTCATAATCAAATGTCCATCTGGTGAAAAGAGTATCGTGTCTCAATAAACATAACCTGCTGTGGTTATTACTCGGTGTTTCTCTAGACAACGTTGGCAGAGCCTCCTTGTACCAGGTTCTGTTTAGTGGTAAATGAAGTTAGCTATTTTCCAGTCCATTTTATTTATATATACATATATATATAGTGTCTAGATAAAGATTTCAACTCTTAGAATGGGAGAAACAATGAGTTATCACCAAGTGGAGGTGGAAAGCTTAGCCTGATATTATTCCATCTTATTTTTATTTCTTGAGCCTCTAGCAGAGAGGTATAAAGCCATCATTTCTTCTATTTGCTTCTCCCTGATTCTCAGAATCCTTCCAACCACAACGTCCTCCTTGACCTTCTTTTGCTGGAATGATTTGCGTGTACTTATACTTTTGCCCCATTCCCCAAGAAATCCTTTACCTCGTGAACTCTTGTGCAGGTGTTGCTTTCTGTGTAAACATAAATGGAGATAACAACAATGTGAATTGTGTAGCAGCTGCCAGCCGGAATAGGGCCTGTGAAACAACAGTGAGAAGATGCACAGCAGGAACTTGGGAAGAAACTTGTTGTGCCATTGAATTCTTCTTGAGCTTACAGTGTTTACATTCTCCTTTTGGGAAGATGGCAGGTAATACCTACTTTTGGTATTACAAGCACAATCACCAAATACCTCTTATTTAGTGTCAGCTGCCAAGTCCATATATCTTGTCACTCCTGAAGAGTCTAATGAAAGAAAAATGCTCTAGAAGTGCACGAGAGAATCATGTGAAACAAAGTGTTTAATGAAGATGGACAAAGTCACGTCAGGTGGTATGGGCTTCTCTTATATTAAGTTGATCTCTTCTCAATAGAAGAATAGCTCATAGCCAAATACCAGCATGGGTCTGATTGGCCCTGCTGTTCAGAAATTCAGATCACAGTGTTGGATTCTTTGCCCTAAAATCTTATATGAGAAATCATTTCACTAGGCATGGTTTTGGGAGGCTCTCTGTGCAAAGTTAATGAAAGAAAAACAGAAAGTAGAATTTTACTGCAGTTGTTCCAGCAGCCCAGGGTTACACCAGATGAGGAGGTCCCCGGGTTTGCACTGTGATTCTAGCATGGAGAGGCAGTAGCTGAGATGCTTCACTTTAAGCCACCAACTTTTGACTTGGCTTTAGACCAATTCTTTTGAAATGCGTTACTGGCTATAGCACAGCACAGAAATGTCCCTTAACTTTAAGATTCCCGGAGTTTGCCTTGCTCCTCCTCTCACAGCTCAGCAGGAGTTTGCTATTTGCAATAAGCTACGCGATGGAGCAGCCCACATACCCCGTGCAGTGGAGGATGTGCTTCTCTTCTCTGTCCCTGGGGTTCGCTGGGTCTCTTCTCCAGGCTCCTGCAAGCAGGCATCGCAGAGAGCCGTGGTTCTGCTCCTGAGGAAGGCGTAGCTGCAGATCTTCCTTCTCACCACCTCCCTGATGGCAGATGATGGCACATTTTCCACACTCGGCTAAAGCAGTGAAAACAAAAGGCAGTGAGGAGTGAAAACGTCCTCGGGGCGCACAGCATCACGTACCTGGCAAGCAGGGTCACTGCTGCTTTGCCACCTACCGAAAATCTCAGGGGCAGAGTGCTGAGCCTGAAGGCATTTTGTTTGAGGAACTCTCTCCGAGTTTGCAGCAGAGGAGCACTCGGACTACCTGTCCCTTCCTGTTTCGGTGACAGGATTGCTGTCCCCTGCATGGCAGCCCCTGACACCTCTCACTGCCCACAGTGGGGCAGCGTCCCTGCTCACCAGTAATCAGTGCAACAGGAGAAAATACTTCCCTCAGGTCCCCCGTAAAGAAAACTGGCGGGAGACAGATACACTAGTATTGCTGTAGAAGCTCAGCTGCCTCCACTGCATGGTTTGAGGTCCAAACACTTGCTTCCACTGTAGGAAAAGAAGTTGGCCATGTGGCTGGGGGCTCATTACCTTTCTTCTATGTAACAGCTTGATTAATAGTGCACAAAAAGAATCTTTCCCAATCTGCTTGTCCCAGTCACGTTGTTTTAAGCAGTGCTGGAGTGCTGTGTTGCATTATGAAGCAGCAGGGAAGGGAAGCTGAGGAAGGGAGCAAGGCTATTAAGAGACAAAACAGTACTCAATAATCAAAAGAAAGTTAACATGTTATATTTTACACTCTGACAGTGCAACCTTTTATAATTAAATTATCAGGATTATCAAGAAATTATCGAGGAAAAGCTATCTTAATGATCTAAAGGCTAGGAAAAAAAGTACAGTCAAATAATTCATCATACTGCAAAAAGTTATTTCAGCTGTAATGACTGTGACATTTTTCAGGGATCCATTATATATTTTCACTTCTTAGTGACGGATTTTTGCTAAGTTTCAAACTTAAACATTTGTATTCTGTTTTCTTGCAGGTAAGTCTGGACTGGTCTGTTCGAACTGTGCAGTTTGGGAATGTAACTGAACAAAGTAAGCCTTCTTTAAGCTGTCGGAGCCTGTTAACAAGGTCAGAGTGTTGTCTTTATTTCTGAGCTCTAATGCTGTAAATGAAAATGGAACTGGAATGGAGAACATAACTGCAGATCCATATAGATTGCAGACACAAAGAGATCTTTCTTATGTCAGATGTGAATGCCACATAACAAATGCATGTTTGTGAGAATTATGCATGCTGCTGCTTCTCCAGTTCATTCTTAAACCGAGGGTGGGTGGAGATAATATGAAATGTTCAAGTTACTGATACCAGAAAGGGTAATATAGCTTTTTATATTTTTTTTTCAGTGATCTCTAGTTCAGGCTTCTCTAGTGATGTCAGCTTAGATGGTACAAATTTCAGTCTCCTCTTGAACAGAGCCAAGTTAACAGGTCACATGCTGAAAAGCTTACTTTGTGGATCATTCAGAACCGGTTGTCTTTTATTAATCAGCTGGCAATAGGATCTTGCTTTAAGTCAGTAAGATGCAGCTGTTGAACTGGCATGCTTTGCTTCCTACCTAAACCTCGCTCTGTGGCAACTCCTGCTAGCAGTAAGAAACCTTGACCTTGCAAGCTTTCTTGCATCGGAATGAGCGGGGTTGGTTGAGATGTTATGTTTATTGGGTCGGAGTTGAAAATGATTTTCTTTGAATTTTTCTTCCTTTCTTTTCTTCTCCCATTATCTCCAGGAACTGTTAAATTCATCTCTCATCAAATTCAGGTGTTGGCTTTCTTTTGAAGTGTTGTCTGGGTAAATCAAACTATGGCTTCTTTAGATGCTCAAACAATGTTGTCCTAATCTTTGATTCCTGTTTTGTATTCCAGCAACAAAAACCTTTTTGCAGCATTTAGGCACACCCATGCTGTAGTATCTGTTCATACCACAATGCTAGTTAGCAGGGCAGTTCCTGATGGTCAATATACAGAAAACAGTGCCCAATGCAAGTTCTCTTGCAGTCATTTGTGAATCTTAAATGTGTTCACTTTCCAAATACAGATCTTTTAATATTTCAGCTGGACGCTTGTAAAAGCTTCTCACTGTCCTCAAGTTCATTGATTAGTTCTGCACCACTCTGGATTGTATGCGTTTGGTTATCTCATCTCAATTGCTGCTCAGATCAAACAGAAATATTCTATATGAACTTTTTTTTTTGCTGGTCTTTTTGCCTTTCCTTTCCACTTCTGCTGACTGATGCTAAGATTTTTTAACTTTATTTTTTTTATCAACTGATGAAAGGGGCCACGTGTCCTTTTCAGGTATATCATCACTACCATTTTAAGGATGAGATAACAAGGGAATATTTTCCCCTGCTAGTGAATGCCTCACTTCTGGAGTGAAGCCAAGATTTTATGTGGTGACAAAATGTGTCACTAGATTCATGTATGCTCTATTTCTGTCTCTGAATGACCCATAGTTTTGTAGCAGCTACTGTATTTGTAATTTTTTTCTTCTGAAAGATTAGCATGGCTTTGGTTGTGCTCACCTGTTGCTTTAGATGTATTAGATGTAACTTCCTCAATATGCATTCACATCCAGTTTTGAACACCTTCTGGCTACCAGTGTCACACCTTAGCTTACTCTCTGCCCTTGGTATAGAATAAACGATTCACCAAAGAAATGTTTCCGTTTGAGTTCAACTCTTTCCAAGCCTTTTGATTCCAACTTCCCATTTTTGGTTTAAGAAAAGGTTTCCAAATCCTGGGTTAGCAGATTCTTTTCCTCCGCAGCAGTTGATCAGCCTGTAGAGCACATATGTACCACTGGTTCTCTCATTACAGGCAGAACCTTTCTGTGCCTTTTCTTACACAACATACTGAGCCCTACCCTTGGTACCCAACTGTACTCCCCCTCGGCACTCCTTAGATGCCCTTATCACTCTGCCTGGGGAGTTGTGCACGAGGAGCAGTCCCCACATACTTTAAGCAATTTATTCATTGCCTCCAAGAGTGATAAGGATCAGTATGAATCAGGCACATTGCGCATTATCAATGGGAAAAATATGCTGTAGTGTAACAAGGCCGTGTAGTATTTCCTCATATTTTAAGGCACTCTGGAACTATTAATGGGAGAGGGGTTAGATGTGAAAGAGCCATCCATCATGTCTCATTGCAATAAAAGGCAGGCTTGTATTTCAGCATTTCTGTTTGAAATGTGTAAATGCCTCTTCCAAGGCTTTTTAGATGTAAGCATGTCAGAAGTTAATAGATGTGACTATGAATACCGATAAATCAAAAATAATGCCTTAAAAATAAACATCTGATGTAATCTAAGTTATAAGTGGCATTTTGGGAAGAAGCTCAGATTTAAAGAAAAGCACAAAAAAAAAAACTTTCTGTAGAGCCACTGGAGTCAAAATTAATATTCAGGTCACAGCATGCAATATGGTCCTTACATCGACTGCCAAAATGATGCTGAGGGGTTTAGGAGTTAAGGCAAAAATGACTGCTTTTGAAAATGCTGTCCAAATGTAGCTATTGTTTTCCTCCGTGTATCTCAGAAATCAGCACCATGGTAGAACTTAATAGGGTTTAGAATTTCATTTTAAAAAACATTCCTCTTCTGTAAGCCTCTCAAGAAGAGCTGTATTCCTTTGCTGCCCTTGGGCTAACCTTTAGCATACAAAGAAAAATATTCTGCCTTAAGCAAACTGAATCCTGAAAAACAGAAGACAGGGGTTGGCAGCCATCTTCAGCAGTAACTCCTTTGTGTGGTGTCAGTAGAAAGCTGCACTGTAGGTTTAGACCTTGATAGGCCTTGAAACAAGGAGCATTGGGAGTATGTGTACGTGGGATTCCTTTGTGGGAAAGCAAATTTTTATGGGAAGCATTACCCCAGTTCAGCTGCTGGGCTGTGCTCTGAGGATTGATTGCGGTATTGCACTCCGAAATCTGCTGTGACAGCCTTTAGTTTGTCCTTTACACCTTTATGTTGATGGCAAAATCCTCATTGTCATTGTTTCAGTAAGAAAGAGAACAAGTCAGAACCTATTGTTCCTGGATAAATGTAGGCAGGAGAGGCTTGAGATGAGACTTGATCCAGGTTCTTGGGATATCAGCAGGGGGACAGCTACAAGGCTGAATTTAGCGGAGAGAAGAGGTGAGGTGGATTCCTACTTTTGAGATGTGATTTTTGTATGAAAAATCAGTAAGGTTGTTTCTTATGTTTAATATCATAACAGTATTTATAAAGGCTAGATTTATTCACAAAGAGAATTTTGCTGCTCAGTGGTGATGTAACCATAGCCCTGTGTACTGCAAGTGTTGAGCACTTTTCCTTTTACTACAGGTCTTCAGGTACCCACAGGTTTGGAGACTGTGCTCGCGTTCATGCCTATAGACTTCTCTGATTTTGAATCAAAGGAAATATGAGATAGAGTTGTTTACTCAGCTTTAGCCACAGAGTCAGGATTTCATGCTTTCCCTACGGTAGGTTTATGTTTTTGGTAGGCTTGGTCTTGAAAGCACCGGAATGATGCAAGATGCTGAAGAACAGAGTACTTGAAATCTCTGAGCAGGCTCAGCCATTCTGGCCCTTGAAATGCCAGTCAGCTCCCCGGGGCCTTTCTAGGTGGAAAACCGCTCTGATACCCACTGAGGCAGTGCCTCAGCAGTAATGCGGCAGTGGAAATGCTTTGCCCTTTAACCTTCCGCTGAAATACAAAGTAACCAACCTTAGCAAAGAGAAAGCAAAAAAAAAAGAAAAAGAGAGGAAACCTCAGGCTACTTTTGGTGTTCAGCTGCACTTCAGTAGCCGCTAAAGAAGCTTATCTTGTGTGCCACAAAATCTCGTATCTGGAACCAAATGCCTTTCCACACAAAGTAGAGATGCTTAGTGCTTCGCAGTTAAATGGCTTAAGTTTGGTGTGAAATAGACTGTGTAGGAGAAAAACAGGGCACTTTTTTGGTGGTAATGTTTTGTTTGGTTCTGTTTTCTGGGGACTTGTTCCTATCTTGCATTGCTTTGCATTATTTCTCAATGCTCCTTTTCCCGGGAGACGGTGCAGCGGCCTTCCAGTGCCCCCAGGGGCCTCCAGGAGAGCTGGGGAGAGACTCTTTGTCGGGGGGTGTAGAGATAGAACAAATGGGAATGGCTTTAAACTGAAATAAGATAGGTTTAGATTAGATGCAAGGAAGAAATTCTTTACTCTGAGGGCGGTGAGGCCCTGGCCCACGAGCTGGGGGTGCCCTATCCCTGGCAGTGCCCAAGGCCAGGCTGGATGGGGCTGGGGGCAGCCGGGGCTGGGGGAGGTGTCCCTGCCATGGCAGAGGGGTGGAATTAGATGGGCTTTAAGGTCCCCTCCAACCCAAACAGTTCTGTGATTCTATGATAACAATGTGTTCCTTGGGCCACAAATAATAAAATAAATAGAAACATCCTGACAAAATAATTCTCCCTGAAATCATTTTTGTCTTTCTCTCTGTATGTTTGTACCGATGATGGACAGAGGTACGTACGTCAGGGTTCCCAGATAGCCACTGCTTTATGAAGACCACAGCATGGTTCTGGCAATAACAAATGTCTGAAAGACAAAGCAAGTTGTTATTAAGATTTCTGTGAAGTAATTTATGTAAAAATTGGAACTTTCTGTTGGAACCCCATTTTACGATCTGTTCTTCAAACGTTTTCTTCCCTGAGGTGTAAGCTGAACGCTCAGCAGTCATTTCTGTATTGGGGAATACACAGGCTTTTAAAATAACTTCTTTCTCAGTGCACACACGTGTATGAAATGCCACGTCATGAAGACAGACACAGCTCAGTTCTTGCCAAACTCAGAAACAAATCTGGTTTGTTCTGATGTCTGTTGTGAGGTACAGCTGTAAATACCTGCGTCCTCCTCAAGCACTGGATAGGTTTTACAGAACTTCAGTCCCATTCACAAGGGGACTAACGTTACACCAGAGTTTGTGAGGGGAAACAGACTTCCCATACTGGGATGACATTTATTTAGTTCACAGCACCATTGCTAGTCTTCTGAGGAGAATGGATGGCACCTCATGGCTCTGGTGCAACATTATTTCCTGAAGTTAAGCCATAGTAGGAATGCAAACCCTGCCAGTGACTTGTGACAGCGCCTTCCTTCCTGACAGCAAGTTTAGATTCCCTCCAGAAATACTAAATCAGGTGGTCTCTGGTTTGTTAGACCTCCTCATCCTGCTAGCTCAGCTTTGCTTCGGGTAGGTTCCTGTATTTCAGATCTCTTTCAGCATCTCTAAGTCTGAAATTATCACTCTCTAAAAAGGTGGGAAATAGAGTATGTAAGACAAAAGATTTTGGTGCCACTGTCTCCTGCAGTGCAACATCCTTACAACCAATGGATATCGGGGATGTTTGGAAACGATCCCATTACTGCCCATCTGCTTTCTGGTTCGGTCATAGTGTCACTTCCAGTAAGAATGGAAAACACTGAGGCACAGCTGCACGTGCGCTCATGCCGCTGTTATCAGTGTCTGGCTCACCAGTGGTGTGCTCTCAATAAATGCAATATTTTGTCATGGGGAAAATGTGTAGCAGTGAACAGACAAATGCTGCACACTGAGAAAAGTGTTGTGCCTTGCACCTGGAAAGCGTGGCAGCCTCTCTGTGAAGCCTCGGGCAGCAGGTAGGTTGGCCACTTACCGACAGTCTCATACATGCAAAACATCAGCTTCGATCTCTTTAAAATTTGTCTTTTCTTGTGCAGAGGGGCCCTAAAAGACAATACATCTGTTCTTTTCCGTGGTGCAGCATATTGTCTTCTGTGAGTTCAGGTACCCCATTGGTAACTCGTTTCTTCTGTAAGCATCTCCCTCTGGTACTGCAGTGTGCAGCTCTGCCTATAGCCCCGTGATGTGTGTCTCTCCTCCTTCGTTAGAGCTGTTAACAGGTGAATGAATTGCCGCTGTGATCCAACATTGTGACAAAACATGATTTCCTTATTCTTTACAGTTTTTCTAGATCCTCTGGATGTCTGTATGTATCTGTTGGAGATCACTAGAAGTGATCTTCTATTGTTGGATTTGGTCTGAGATGAGAAGTGTCAACAAGCCTTGCACACTGACATACTTCGGTGCTTCAGGAAAGCTGGGTTGTCGATATGTGTCGTAACTATAAGCACCGTGTATGGAAGCACTAAACTTTGCCTCACCGAATGCAAAAGAAGATTTTCACTCTGAGTTAACAGTTTGTAATTTAGCCAAGGCCAGGAAATGTCACTTGGCCTATCAGACAGGTATTAGTGCCGCTAGAGATGTGAGGCCAACCACTGCTTTGGGAGGAGAAAGTGGGGTTTGTGTTAGAATTCAAGTTAATTAGTCCGTGATGAAGCGGGGGAGCTTGAAGGTAAGTGTGTCACCCACTGTGTGGCATAAAAGCAAGGCTGGAGAGTCCCAGCAGTGCCCTGTCCTGCGTCTGGCCCAGAGCCATTAGGTTACACAAGGGTTGCGAGTCCATCGGCTCTCTGAAGCCTGTTGAGTTTGGTTTTAGAAATGAGAAAATCAGATTTAGTTCTCTTTCCTTTCCTGTCACCTTCATCCTGTCTGATTCTGGTCTCTGTTTTGAATTAAATACTGTGTGTTCTTTCAGTGACAACTGCTGTGCTAAGGACGACTTTAGGAAAACAGGTGGTGTTACACGGTTCCCCCGTGGGATGCGGGGAACCTGAAGGTGGGGCACCTCGGTGGAGCTGGGGCACCTTGGAGGTGCTGGGGCACCTCGGTGGAGCTGGGGCACTGGGGCACCTCAGTGGAGCTGGGGCACTGGGG